>JAGDYQ010000011.1:7637211-7711552 GCA_021962125.1 Bulinus truncatus
AAAATGATCATCCGTTAGACTATTTCTTCGTGGAGTCAGTATTTGCCCGCCTATGCTAAATAGCCTTTCCACTGGAGCGCTTGATGGAAGACTTGTGTTTTTACGAACAAATACTTGTTTCACAAGTGGATAGTGATGGAGACTAGATATGTCTTTTGAAGAATCGTTTAGGAAAAGTTCAAGTTCGGACTGAGCAGTACTACCTCCAGTATCAGACTCATAAAAACAGAAGAAACTTCCTACATGAGATGATGAAGTCGTTGCTGTTGTAATATTGGAAGCATTGCCTGCAGCATCACAGTCAGCCATGGCCTGCATTGCTTGTTCCAGAGTGCAGCGCATTTAACAAAAGTGCTGCGGTTCAACTTTTTGTAATTAAAATCATCATTTGCTTTTTCTGAATCAGAAACTGCTATAAGATTCATTGTGTGAGCTCCACAACGATGATGAGGTGGCAATGTAAACTCTGAAGCATCTTGGCAAGATTGCTTGTCATTTTCTAGAATGTCTGCAACATTAGTAAAGGTCACTGCTCCAGCCTGTTTTGAGTCTGCAGGCATTGTCTCCAGCTCAGAAAACACTTTAAAAGCCTTTACAAAATTTGATCCATTGTCAGTAACTGTGCATATAACTTTTTCAGTGATGCGGAATTTGGAGTGAATTTCTTCAAGTGTTGCAGCAATCAAGTCGAAGGTATGTCTGCCTCGTAATCGTGAACATGCCAAAGCAGCTGATTTTCGTTCTAGTGTACTTATCTCTATCCAGTGCACGGTTACTCCAAAAAAACTTCGATTATGGGCTGTCCAGATATCTGCTGTCGTGCAGACTACAGTAACAAGTGACAGCTTCTGCTGAAGATCCTGATGCATTGTTTTGTATTTGTCTTCAATGTTGCCTGTATATTAAAATTATACAACAAAAGCTTTTTTAAATTGCCAGAATAAACATTTTTTGTTTATATTATTTTAAAAATTTGTAATGAGATAAGATAAATGACATTTTATGCAAATAATGCCTTTAAGTTCAAATCTGAAATCTAAATACCAATTACAAATTAATAAATCTAAAATCACTGTATATGTTGATAGCGAAATTATACAAACACAAATAGCAACACAATGTACTAATTAAATAATGATACAAAACATAAAATATATTGTAAATACTACTACCAACCAGTGAGAGTCTTTCGTGTCATCACAGTTTTGCCGGGTTGAAGTCCAGTTACCAATTTAATGAATTCAGGTGATTCAACAACTGAAAATGCTTGCATGTCTCCGATAACAAAGTTCATGATCAGATCGTTAACATGTTGCTGTGACAGAAGTGCCACACTATTACTGGTCCATGAAGTTAAAGTTTTCTGTTTCTTCGCCACCGGTTCAGGTAATCCATTTGATGAAGTGACAGACCTTTTCAGTGTTGGTAATTTATCATGTGCAGCAGGATGAACACTCTAATAATAAAAAGTAGTACAAAAATATAATTATAAAAAATAATAAATTGGTATTTACAAATGTAAATGTTTAGAAACAATGGCATCTTCAGCCTGTTAATTATATAATAACATATTATTGCTAACCTGCAGATGTTTTTTGAGATTGGCCGTAGAATTGAGCGTGCAGCTATAAGTCTGTTTCGTAGCTGGAGGACAAAGCTTGCAACGTACACGAACGTTTTTGTTATCTATTTCAATTTTCGTAAAAAATTCGGTAAACACTGACCGTTCAAAAGAATTTTCAATTTGCTTTGAGTCCGCCATTGAGTTTGTCAAAAAATAAATTAGCTTTTTTATCACTCACAAGCAACTCGAACTTCCTATAACCATAAACATAAAAATACTTAACAAATATTATTGATTGCCATAGGCTCGTTCCGGTGCCAATAAACACACATGCGCATGCGCACACATGATACAACAACGACCAAAGTAACTAGTAAAGTAACTAGCAATTAGCGTTACTAGTTACTGATAAAAGTAACGAGTTACTTAGAATAGTTACAGTTCAGTAAAAGTAACTAGTTACGGCATTAGTTACTTCAAATTGTAACTAGTTACAGTAACTAGCATTACTGTAACTAGTTACTACCCAGCACTGATTGTAATTGAGTTAATTTGTTATGGTTAACATTTTGTAGAATGAGAATACTTTGAAATTATCTTGGGCTGGAATAATTTTCTGTATTTTAGAAATCATTAAACATATACTGTAAACTCTGGCAAGATTATATCATTATTTTTACAGTTGTAACTGAAAAATTTGATATTTCTTGCCATCACTCCAGGAAACTGATCTATGACCACAGCTAATTACATATATGTTGTAAGGTATTCATGTATTATAATTTAACCATGCAAAGGTGAGCATTGGATACACACAGGCCAAGAATATGTTTCCATTGGACATCATGTTTTACTTTGTGTTATTTTACTGTATGTGCATTGTTTTAAAAATAGTATGTGTTTTAAATTTTAAAGTTAACAAAATTTTAACTTTGCCAATGATTTTTGTGGAGATTAAACTCCTTTTTTTTTTTGTTAACTTTTTTTTATCCTTTAAAAATGCCAAAAACACTTTCTTCAATGCATATAAAGTCTTTGTTTATACTGTCAGACCCTGCCTAACACTTGTTTCAGACCACCACTGTTTTTTTTAATCCTTTTTTCTAATTTTGGTCTAGCCCAGTATTTCAAACTGTACTGACATTCCTAATGCGATGATTCAACCTTATTGTGTTGGTTTATTACAGAATTATAAAAATAACTTTTTTTTTAGTTTAAGTTTGTCTTTAAACATGGAAAAGTAACTTCCCTGTCAACTTATCATACTGATAATAGAAAGAGAAAAAAAAACACCACCAGTAGCTACTATCACAACTTATGTGAGAACAGCCTTCTACAAAATCAGTGAAAAATTGTTATATTCGTTGGTAATTAAAAAATATTTTTAAATGAAAGTTTTATTAAAACCATGTGTTACAAAATATATCTAATGAACTTTTATTAACTTTTCCACATTGTTAGTCTATAAAGATGGACACCCCCCCCCCCCCCTGCTGTAATTATTGGAAAATATCTCTACGTCAAGCACAGGTCTGACAGTATATAAGCAGATTAAATCTTGAAATCATAGTTTTGATCAGCACGAAGAAACATGTTTTTTCTGAGTGTTTTATTTCCAAACTACATTGTTGTTTTGAAAATCATTACTTCTGTATCTCATTAAAAAATTTTAAATCTTTATCTTAATAATATAGAAAAAAAGTTATCTTCTTTTAAAAATTATTTTATTTGTGCAGAATTTTTGAATTGCATATATTGTTGCGAACGTAATAAATTTTAATGTTAATTTCTCAATTTTGTCTTTTAATTTCATTTGCCAGAGTGCTTGCACATTAGATGATTTTGACAGAATCAAAACACTAGGAACTGGTTCATTTGGTCGTGTGATGCTAGTCCAACATAAAGGAGAAAATAAAACTTACTATGCTATGAAAATTCTCGACAAACAAAAGGTAGGTTTTGGCTGACTAAATGGCAAGTAATTTGTCTGCTTCACATTCACTGCCGCCCTTCTTCCCCCTCCCTCCCCCATCTTCTGTTTGTTTTTTTTTTGTCCTAACAAATATGTTGTCTTGAGAGAAAGTTTTATTACCTGCTGAGTTGGGCTTAGACTGTCTGTACATGTTGATGTTTTCATCATATTTTAACAGCTATTTTTTTTTTAATAATTCCATAATCAGTAGGTCGGACATTTGTTTTTCTTAGTTGTACATTTTTCAAACTATGAGAAATATAGTACAGGATTTTCAATGTAGTTATGTGTGTGTGTTTGCAAGCTTATTGAATGAAAGGTAATAAGATTGTCATATTAATTTTTTTGCTGTTCTTACTACTTAAAATTTATTTATGATAGCCATTCACTTGTGGCATTTGTGAGTCTGTGGGAGGGGGGGGGGTTCCTACCCATTTGGGATAATTATTATCTTAGCAGGACTCCCCAGCTTTTAGCAAAACTAGTGTATTTAACTCAAAATATAACTGTGCTACCATTTACTGTAAGAAACCCATGCACTCCACATATCTGACATTTTTTTTTGTATTATCTATTTTCAACTTGATATTTTATCAGTTAATGTCTCTGTGCTTATACCTGTGTGTGATTCTGTTTCACTATTCTTCAGTGTAGTTTTTTATTTGGTGATCCTTTGTTTTCTTGCTTTCTATTGATTGATTTTTCCCCTCACACTCAGTTTTTGTATTATGCAATGAAATATTTCTAAACTTTGAATCACTGAAAATATTTTCAAATGCAGTTAAAACAAAAGGCTTGGCTGTCAAACATATTATTTTGCTATTTCTTAAGCCATATTTTTCATGTATTGTTTTTGTTCAAGAAGAATGATATTATTTTATGAAGACAATACAAATGAGTCTGGAAATGCTTTCTGGTCTTTTTTCCTTGAATATAACTGTAATTAATCTTTTCCTTTCGTTTCAATCTTTCCCTTAAGTGTCACAGAATTGTCATTGTAATCTTTCCTTTATTTTACTCAATGATAGCCTCTTTCTATTTTACTTGGTTTGATAGCTTTATAAATTACGGAAATCAGTCATAATTTGATTGAATGTTTGGTGTTTTTGTCTGATGGTATTATATGTTTTTAAACGCTACAAATATTTATATAATCATTTATCTGATAAATAACTGTTACATTTATATATAAATGTTAACTTATGGATGGTTTTTGGCAACACACATTAGAATTTTTATTTCAGCAGAAGTATAACTCAAAAGTTAAATGACTTGAGGTTCTAAAAAGATAAAAGCTTAAAAAAATACTGCTTCACAACTTAGCAATTTCAATTTTTTCTCTTCTTGAATTTTTACACTTTTAAAACAAGAAAACTTTTTACTTTTCTTTGCAGACATAGTTAAATATTCAATGACTCAATGTTGAAGAGTCTAATGGTTGAAAATTATTTACAGTTGATTTGGTTTACTTGAGAATGAATGATTTATTATGAACAATTTTATTCTGCCATAGTTGCTTTATTTTTAAACAAAATATTTTTGCCAGTTTTATTCACAGTTGAAGCTATCAACAAATTTATGTTTGAAATTTTTAGAAAAATATAAGAAGTGTGGCTGTACAAAAAAAATGTGCGACTCCTTTTGATCATCTTGTCAAAATTTATTTATTAATACAGAAGAAATTCAAAAAGTTATTGTGGTTGATATTATTGTAAACAGAAACAAATAAATCTCATCCCTCTTGAATCAAATAACTGTATAAAAATAAGCTGAGAACCTGAAACTTACAATTTATTGACTTTTAAGTTTAAGATAAAGCTACAAGCCATGCATATTTTTGTAGGATGTTTGTTTTTATCACTTACTTTTTTTTATTGCTATTTCATTGTTCTAGGTGGTTAAGTTAAAACAGGTGGAGCATACACTAAATGAGAAAAAAATATTGCAGTCCATTAATTTTCCTTTCTTGGTGAAACTAGAGTATGCTTTTAAAGTAAGTAGTTCTTTAACATATTAGTGTTGAAATATTCTTGTAATTTAAAAAAAAAATTGTATGAAAGTTTAATCTTTATTTTGTAAGTAAAAACAACAATGCGAAAACATGAAATATTTATTGATTTATGCTAATGCCTTTAAAAAATATTATTCAGGGTGATTTTCATTGTTGTATTTCAACAGGACAATTCCAATCTGTACATGGTATTGGAGTTTGTTACTGGTGGTGAAATGTTTTCACATTTACGAAGGATTGGGAGATTCAGGTAATTTTTGTTTCATTTTGTGTGTCATCTACAGTTTATATTCATTTATTGCTGCTAATTGTTAAAGTTAAATTTTCACACATTCCACATGAAAAAAAAATATACAATTAAAAATATTGAAAAAAAGTTTCTTTTCTTTAGGCTTTGGTGAATTAAAATTCAAATATTTTTATGTGTGGGAGTATTTTTGTTCCTGAAGGCATCTAAATTGTTATTGCTTTTTTTTTTTTTTATCCTTCTTACAGCTTTATTCTACCATTTGTCTACAAACTATATTTGACTTGCAATTTTGTTTATTTTGCTCAGCTTTTAATGGTAGCAAAAAAAAATATCTTCGCTATTAGAGTGTAAATGAAAGTTAAATCTAGGAGTATAAACTGATGAGCCTGAAGCCTATATTCTGGACTGATCATCACTTCCCTCTTACAGTTTTATTCTAGTTAGTTAATAGATACAAACTACCTACCCATTTCACATTATAATGTGATTTTTTTTTTTTAATGTCAGTATTTAAGGACAGTAACCCTTCCACAAAATTTAAAACCTTTTGTTGAGACTAGTGTCTTTTCTTTTCAAAAGAATTATGCATTATTATTATTATACAAAAAAAAATTAACTAAAAAATCTATCTTGGGGCGAATGTGGTTGTTAGCAATCATAAGCTGACCGTATCTCATTGCTGTATAGCTGTAAGGCATGCAGCAGGGAAGCGAACTGCATAAAAATTTCTTTTTGCAAACAAAAAAAAAACATTGTATATGTTAGTGATGTTTTATTTTTATTCATATAAGATATAAAGGGGATAAAGTTTGAAAAGGAAAGGCTGAATAATGGTGCATTTATTTTTATTTTACTTCAAAACTCCCTTGCTATCTTTTGCACACCAATTTCCATTTACTACAATAAACATTAGTTTATTAGTGTGTATTTTGATGAACAGTGTAACAGAGTGAAGGTAATTGATGTTTTTTTAATTAAGCTCTATTAATTGGCTTAAAAAATGTTTTTCATTAAAAGTATAATTACTGTATATGAGAATAAAGTAAATTCAAACGGCTTTAACAAACTGATATTTTGCCAGAAATATTTTCTAAAATTATCCAGTGTATTTTTTTTTTTACTTGTATTAAATTTTTCTGCCAGCAATTTGATTTTTCTTTTAAACTTTACTAACAGTGTATCCTCTGATTATAATTGCAGTGCTCATGTATGTTTAGTTTTCATTTATTCTTTTTTTTTTTTGGTTTTGTTTTCATCTTGTGTGCTTTTCCTCCCTTATTACAGCGAGAGTCACTCCAGGTTCTATGCAGCGCAAATAATTTTGAGCTTTGAGTACCTGCATTATCTGGATCTAGTTTATCGCGATCTGAAACCAGAAAACTTGCTCATTGATCCCCAGGGGTACTGCAAAGTAAGTTTGTGTACAGCCTGCATCCACATATTTACATAAAACATCGCCGCCACCACCACCACCACTGTCAACATGATGTGGCCTAGCCCAGCCTTAAAAAAAAAAACAAAAAACACCCAGTTCTCGGTTGTTGAGCAATGTTTGGACTTTACCCAGTTTTTTTTTTTCCTTTTGTTTTTACTTTTTATTTTATTTTCTGCATTTAGTTTTTCCATCAATATCATGTCTCTAGCCTAAAAAGTTAGATTCTATTGCTTTCATATGCTACTTTTAAAAAAAAATCTTAACCCTCTGTAATCCAAAATTAACCTTCTATTTATAGTTTTTTTTTCTTTGTTCTTCATTTTAAAAAAAAAGTAATCATTTAGATGCCGTTTTAATAGTATTAATAGAAGTGTTTTACTTAGAACTCAATTTGTTAATATAACCATGTACATTTTTTATGGCTATAGAGACTAGCGCAGAAACAAAAGTTAATCTTCATTTTAGGCTACAGACAGATGTTGTTGTTGGTTCATTTTTTTTCAGGGTATATTTTTTTTATTACCCTTTTTGTTTATTCTTCCCTCCTGGAGTAGGAACGAGAGAACCAGACACGCCTGTGTTGTCTGCTGCACCCCCCTCATCCTTTCGGGTTTGTCATGTGATTGATATCTTCATCTCTTTTATACATGTATTTGTCTTCCACTTCTCTTTGACAGCGAGCCGCATTCCCGATTTTATGCTGCACAAATAGTGTTGGTGCTGGAATACTTGCATCACTTGGATATTATGTACAGAGATTTAAAACCTGAGAATTTACTCATAGATAGCTACGGTTACTTGAAGGTATGACAATGGTCGAGGCGCAACTCAAATCTCTCACTATGGCCTGGGTTCATTTTATTTTATTTTTTTTTAGTGCTCCCATCTTATATTAATGGTATTTTTTTTATTATTCTGTATATAAAGTGCATACATTTTATTCCCCCCCCCCTCTTCACCATTACTTCTGAATAAAGTCGACTCATTGTTAGTTGCTTTTATTTTCCTTGAACATTTCTCGCTATTGGAGAGAAAAAGATTTTTTCATTGACGTATTTAAACTCAGCAGTAATTGGTGGGGGCACTGCTTCAGTAGAGCTTATATTTTTTTTATTTATGTTGATATATAAATAAATGTATATAATATAGATCTTTGAAATATTTATATATTTATTTATATATATTTTTGGTGATGGTGCTTTTAAAAGTTCTAGATATAGTGTGTGTTTTTCTAATGCTTTGCTAGTTTTATATTTATATTTTTTTCTATTAGATTTCTGATTTCCCTTCATAGTATATAATAACAGACTAAAAGATTTTCACATTACTAATATTCTTCTTAACTGAACTTTCTTTTTTTTTTCTTTGTTTTAGAGACTTCCGTTGAGACATGCAAAAGTCTACATTAAGACATTATTCATATTTCTTCCTCAATTTTATTCATTTTCAGAGCTGTTCTGTCCGAAATCATAGTTTGTAGATTTTTTAAATTTTCATAGGAAATTCTGTCAACATTTCTAGTCTACATCATCCTACCACATAGTGTATCTCACTTTCATATTAATTTCTTGCGACTTTTTAATATTTAATGTTGGCATTTTCACCTGCATAAATATATCAGCCAATAGTAGTTGGCCACTTTGTCACACAACAATCTGTTTTTAAAAAAATACATACCTCTGCATAGGATTTTTTTTGCCTGCTTGTTCTAATGTGCAATGCCAAGAAAAATGCTGCTGATGATGATGTGCTGTATTTGAAATTTCAAACCCATTGCCAGTTAGTTGAGATTTGAGCTAAAACCATTTTTCAACTTCTTTTTTTTTTCCCTTAAAAAGTCCCAATATTTCATCCCTCAACTATAACCAGACTTAACTTCTGTTTAGAAAATCGTGCTTCTGCATAATCTCTACAACTTTTTTTTCTTTCATTTTCTTATAGTTTTATATTTAACACCCCCTCCCCCTCCTTTTCATTTTTTTTTCCATTTTGCCCTCATCACAATTTGAGTGGATATTTTCTATATTCTTTCTAATCTTTTCTTTACAAATGTTTTATTTGTTAGTCATTAACCATCCACTGGGCAAGAGAGTAGTTTAGGCAGCCGAAAGTTTGATTTTTTAAAATATATTTTCGGTTTATTTCCGTTCATTTGACCTTCTGTTTTAGGATTTCCTTGGATTTATTTTGTAGCTCAGACATTGTAACCTTGTCATCCATATCCCACTGGTGTGGGGTTTTTAATCTACAGGTTCGGGTGGTATGGCTGGTGGGGGGGGGGGATATCTTCAGTTGTAGCCATCTTGTTTATTCAGATATCCCTCTTATTAGCATTCCGGAAGTGTTCATTTTTTTTCGTTGCTCCTGTACTGAAGATCATCAGATTTATTTTCTATTTCTTTCAAGTTTTGTTTACTTCCCGCTATTCTCTTCATTTTACCCACTACTCTCTCTGGTTGTCTTATATTTTTTTTCTTTTTATCTTCATAATTGTCACTTTATTTGTTTCACACTTTTTTTAGTAGCATTTTTTATTACAGTTTTGCTTGTGTTGATGTATTCTAACCCATGGACGTTGTGTTTTACTGATATAACTAGCCCCCCCCCCCTCCCTTTATCTAAGTGTTGTGTGTTTGATTAAGACCAGGATCGTGCAGCCGTGGACAAATTAAAAAAAACAAAAGCACGTTAATTAGTGGCCAGATAAATAATTGCATGCCAAACAGGCTGGTGCTTGATCTCATTGATGAGTTGTTTTAACTTCTTTTTTTTTTGTTATTCGCCTGTTTCATATATTAAAAAAAAAAGTTTTACTCATTATTTTTTAAAAAAATCTGGCCAAATATTGTCTTGAAAATATTTTTGTTTTTTATTAACTGAATGTTTTTAATGTTTAATGCAAAATTGTATATTAATATTTACATTTTACTTTCTTTTTTTTTATATGCTCTGTTTCTCATACACGAATATTATTTTTTTTTAGGCTAGATTAGGTGTTCTTGTCGTAGACCAAACATAAAATACAAAATCCACTTCACCGTGCACCTCTCATATGATGCGGTTTTTTTTTTCTATAAAAGCTTTCTTTACATGAAAGATTAATATTTTGAAAAGGGGGGGGGGGTTGCTGCTGAAACGCAAAGACTCATACACACCAATCACATGGACACAGTTGCAATGTTTGCATTTCAATGTTGGCTGTACGTTCAGATATTTTGTGTGTATTTATATCTGTTGTGCGTGTGCCAGGCTGCAAGCGTATTGTGTGTGTATGCGTGTAATACAGTGAGGACTACCGGGCAATACTTGCAGCTAGACAGGAAGTTGTGTTATACATTGAATGATGTTATATTGAGCCAACCACCCCCCTCTTCACCCCGCTACTTCACGGGGTAGGGGGGTGTGGATTGGGACACTTAAAAAAAAAAACATTTGACCTTTTCGTCCTCGATCAGAATAGTTAAACTAAGTACCCACACCTTTGATGCAATTGGAGGGGGGGGGGCGTCAATTTTAAAATAATTTATTTAGAATGCAATGATGTTTGTATCGAGTCCAGTCGTTGACAGCAACCAATGGGTTTCAATATTCCCCCCACCCCCATCTCCTTTCCCGCCAACTTCATTGCCCGTGCGTGTGTGTATGTTGGTTTCAATACAAAATAACAATACTATTGATTTTCCACACTCGCATTCCCCGTTGTGCCATGGTTTGGTGTCAAGAAACTCAACCATCTTAAATAGATGACCTTTTTTTTTTTTGTACCATTTGTAACCACCGACACAAAACGTTAATACAGTTATTAAACTCTCGTCAAGTCGTTCAAGAATTTCACTAAATGACACGATAAGTTAACACAAAATTAGCCAAGCGTGAACTAGATTATCAAAAGCTTTTGAATTCCCCACCCCCCTCCAAATACAAATCTCGTTTTTGGGGGATTATCTTGTTTATGTCTGCCTGCAGGTAAACAAATAAACAAGCTGTTTAATCATAGCTTCCGTTTGACGTAGTTCTAGCACACAAAAAAAGGGAGGGAAAGGGGGGGCGTTTCCCTGTGCGATTTTTTTTTTATGTAAGGATTGAACTAAATTACATCCATTGTCGTTCTCCGTGGCTCACACTTAGATTAACAAGGTGAATTCGAAATTTTACTGCCTCGTCTTGTTTTGCCATGGACCTGTGTGCCGTCGGTTTTGTGTGTGAGTAAACAAAGCCCCCCCCCCTCTTTTTTTTTTTAAAAAAACTCAAGGTTTCTGACGACAATGCAGGTCCTGTCCCTGACTACTACTTCCATTGCTCTCTCTCTCTCTCTCTCTCTCTCTCTCTCTCTCTCTCTCTTTTGTTCTATTTAACGGCAAGTATGGCAACATCCTCCATCTCAGCCAAGGTCAGGCCTATCGCGTCAAACTCCCCAAGTTTTTCTCTACCGGGTTTTAGCAATCGATTCTCACGGCAAAGCCGGCCACATAAAGTTTTGACACATCTTAATATCGACCGGGGCTCGTAGGCCTGGCAGTTTCCACCCTCTCCTCCCCTCCCCTTTCATTTTTTTCCCCCCTGTCTCCCGCGAGAAAAGAAAATTAAAAGGGGAGGGGAGGAGAGGGGGGAAAAAAAGCTGTCATTGTAATGACATCAATAACCGTAACCTAGGCGAGATGGTGTCCGTAGAGTCTCACCTAGTCTCTAAACTCGATCAATGCTGGTTAGCTTCTAGTAAAGCTACAGAGTTATTCTATTTTAACCCCCCCCTCCCCCTTCCCCCCCTCCCGCACCCCTCTGTTCGTGTCTCATTCACTCTGATACTCGGTAACACACTCAAGCTTCACTTCTGGTTGTTGCTTTTTTTTCTTCTTCTCTGTGCGCGCATTTACTCGCTCTGTGCGCGTCGGTTTGTGAACACACACACCTCCAAGAGTGCATCGATACTTAGCACGTGACGTTGAATATTGGTTTTTTTTTTTATGTATGGAATGTCGCATTACTAGGGTGTAAAAGTTTCCAGTAAGTGGGCTTAGGTAGAGGGTTAAGAAATATATCAACACCGTAAATTTTGTTTCGCGTGTCGTTTCGTGAGAACTGCCTACTTCTTGTAAAGTTTGATACGGCAAGTTGTTGGCATTTGAAACATTTATTATATGAGTCAATCGACCTAGGCTAGTGTTTACCCCCTATTTGAAATCATCGATCCGTGCTAATCAGAAGTTGTAAAGACAGAGTTGATTGCCACCCTGGTTATGTTTATTGTATCCACGACATATAAAATAGAATTGTGCAGCTAGTGCAAAGCTCTGTCACATATACTTTTCCCAGCTAAAATCAGGTGTTCATTTTTAATCAGGGTGGATTTTAAGAATTCACTCGTCGTCCGGAAAAATCCAGGGACTTGAACTGAGCACTTCACGGTCGACGGTCGTGCGCTGTTCTCAGATTTAATCTCTTGGTGCAGACACAAATAGCTATACGCCTGTATGGCATCTTGAACTGTTTCCGATTAAGCTTGTTGTATGCTGCATAGTCTTTATCTAATTCAGCAACGACGTGGTAGTAAATCAGTCATAGCAAATTTTACTCGACTCATTAAACGTGATTGTTACAACGTGTGTCTTAGTTTCAGGGGTGGCGCTAACAAGAGTCCCCTCCCTCAAAGTGTTAGGAAGGGGCGCTCATTTTTTTCCAATTCGCTGTCGTGGGCCTCATACACCCCCCCCCCCCCCCACTTTCTATCCGCCGGTCTTGTATCACTATCACCGCTTGGAATTTTCAGAGACCCACTTCACTAAAAACTGTCTTTTGCCGGGGGGGGGGGGGTTCCACCTTCAAATATTTTGTTCCATTGCATTAATTGCTTCAGTTTTGGTTTTATAAATTTCTATCAAAATATAGAAATGAGAAATTCTTAAGCCTTGAAAAAAAAATCTAGTTCAGCCAGCAGTTTGAACCACGAGCAGATGTAGTAGGATCATTATGGCAATGTTGCAATCGATTCATGACGGCCTATTTTTTTTTATTTTTATTTTCCCGAGTGTTCATTGGCCAGAGTGGACGTGTTAACCCCGTTGAAAGCATGGGATGGTTGGGTGAGCTTGATGCACACATTTCATTGAGTTGAATACTACACTTGCGCAGCAGATAAACTGTTTTTATCCTTACTCCCACACCCCGCTCTGTATACGGAATAGCTCGAAAACGAGGCCAAGATGGCCGCCTATGAATAATATGACTTCATACAACAATTATGATGTCCATTTTGCGAGAGGCGAAGTGAAATAGAGCTGACACATAAAACAAAGTAATGAGGCTGTTTGCGCTGTATACATGTATTACAGATCGTGTGTGTATATATAATGTCAGCTATATATTTTGTATAACAGTGGTGTAAACAAATTCCTCCATGGCTTTCCGAATGTTCTGTTAATAGTTTTCCCCTATTTGTCTCTACAACACGACCATACCCAGGTTTTAACGTAATCATGGCAACACCAGTAATGTGGGGACTATTGAGTATCTACTTTCTAAATAAATACCTGTTGGCAGTTGTTGTTTTTTGCTGTAAGATGGATGAACTGAGGTGCAGGTCGCTGAATAAATGATCTCGTTCGAGCTAGAGCCCCCGTGTGATATTTAGTGGATGATAAAATTTAGAAAAAAAAATGGTAATAACCTTGTGAGCCTTGGTAGCGGTTATAGATTAGAGTGAGGGCAAGAAAACAACTCGAATGGATGGATAGAGATCAGTGTAACTTTACGTTTTATTTTGGAACGTCTTTGCTTGTGCTAGCAAGCGCCTCGATAACGCACGGTTATTTTTTTTTTCACCCCAGCAAACGTACACGAAGGAACAAATTATGCCTCGACCCCCCCCCCCCCACCCTCAGACCACTGAGAGGGTTCCGTAGAAGTGTCTATAGTATTCTACAGCTTGCCTAATAACCTCTTTAAAAAAAAAAAAGTTTTCATTGGCAGTTCACAGCACTACTTTCTAAAAATAGCCGCTAAATACACGGCCTGCATATATAAATATACAAGCTTAATAGGCTCTTCAAACAATGGATGCCGGCAGATTCCCCCCCCCCCCGGCGATAAAAATAGATGCGCACATCATGGGGGAGGGGAGGGAGTGTAAGCTTTTTAAGGCTGAAAGTTGTATATTGTTTTCATCTGAATGTGAGGCATCCACCAAGTGAGCTGCAAGCACACAGGCACTGAATCACTGCTTTAAAAAAAAATGTCACTGCCTGTAAAGGTTTTTAAAAACTAGTATATTATGCATATTTTAAAGGCCAAATGGGTATTACACAGTGGACATGTATGTGTTGTTGCATTGTAAAATTTATACACCAGTAAATACATTGTAGGGAATGTACCCCCCACCCCCTTATATATTATATCTGTATATCTATGTGTATGTCTTTATAAATATGAATATAGTTGAGATGTTGTAGCCAAAAGTATTCTCTGTGTTGTACACAAGAATTGTTTTGACCTAGTCTAAACATTGCAACAACTTTCTCCTCTCAACACCCCCACCCCCTTCCCCAATTTATCTGGTAGTTTTGTATAATTTTTTTTTTTACTCTCAAGAATACTGCCAACTTTGCCACTTAGCACACATTCCAAAGGATGAGTGATTGTTTTATATATATATATATATATATATACACCTCTATATACTCAAACATGTGTTAGATTTAAACATAATTTATATATGTGTGTATATATATATAAGTATATATATATATAAATGTATGTATATTTCAACTGAAACATTTTTCAGGTCATCTTCACTTGTATAATTGTATATAATACTTAGGTTTACATGAAGTATACAATCATATTTTTTTTTCTGTAAGGCTTAAAACATTTATTATTGTATTAATATGAAAATGTGTATTCCCATCTTTTGATTTTTAAATGACTAACAGCCTGCATAATACAGACACATGAAGAACAATGTAGAAACATTTTTTTAATGTTTCTTGGACGCAAAATGACATTTAAATATTTTTTTTCCCTGACTACACGTCATTAGACATTAATACTGACAAGCGTCTTAAAAAAAAAATCTTTGACACGATACAATCAATTCAGCATGAAGATATGAGGAATTTTGAAACAAATTTTTTTTTTTAATTTTGCAGAAGACTTTTATAATCTTTCAATTAATTGCCTGTGAGAATTTTAAAATTTTGTTTTTCCACTTTTACTATTAACTACCTGGCATCATTAATTTCTTTAGGTGTTTTTTTTTTTTAATTTTTACATTTAACATTTATTTGTTTTAAGTCTTTATAATGTTATTAGGTTAACTTTAATTTAAAATTATTTCTTGAAATAATTTCAACTTAAAAATATCCATAAAAATTGTTTTTACTTTCCAATATAACAATTTTACTATTTTTATAAATATAGTGGAATTTTTCAATTGTCTTAACTATTTTTAAAATTGTTACATTTCTTTCATTTTTTTTTTCAAATAGACATTATTACTTTGATATTTTTGATTGAACTAAATTCTTGTTAATGATTTGTAAAAATTAAACACTTTCTTTTCTGGCATTCAGGTGACCGATTTTGGCTTTGCTAAGCGTGTTAAAGGACGGACTTGGACACTATGCGGCACCCCAGAGTATCTTGCACCTGAGATCATTCTCAGCAAGGTAAAGGCCTGGATGCAATGATACCTTTACCTCTAGTAACACATTTCATTTGACACAGCTGTTATTCTAAATCTTAATGATACACAGACGTCTTTATCGTGAAAACAAATCAGAACTCTGGAAGATTTTTCTGCCTTGTATAGTCTATTTGACTGAACATTTCTTAGCTTTTAAAGTCAGCAGTAATTTACCTTTTAAACATGTATACACTGCATATTCTGAAGCAGTTTAAGTGGAGTAATATATTCACACTGTTGCTTGCGTAATCTGCAGGGCTATAACAAGGCAGTGGACTGGTGGGCTCTAGGTGTCCTCATCTATGAAATGGCTGCGGGCTACCCACCTTTTTTTGCTGATCAGCCAATCCAGATTTATGAGAAAATAGTCTCAGGAAAGGTGAGGATTAAGTTTTCATTTTAATTCTGTGGATGTGCATAAATCAAGATTGTGGGGGAAGGGTTGATGATATCAGTGATATTTACATTTAAACTTGTGGGATTCATAGCAAAGGTGTTGCTTAAATCTTTTTAATTTTAATGGGGGGAGTTAAATGTAAACTGTAAATTTTGGCTAGGTTTTTTCAATGAATTATAATGTGTATCTAAAACAATGCATTGGTCTTTATTTTTTTTTTAGGATAACCTTTCCTCTGTGTAAAAAATTAGCTATTATTCTTTTAAAAAATAACTTTTTCATTTTGCTGGCCAGCTGGATTAATAACTGGTGCAAGTCTCATATAAACCTTCATTATCATTCTAGAAAAGTGCCATTTGAAATTATCTCTGATAATTATTGGAAACATGATTTTTTTTTTCCTTTCTGATATTTAAGACTGGCGGAATAAAATTCATAAAAAAAATAAATTCCAATATCTATATGTACATCACGATAAGTTTGTCATTTTCTTATGAGTAGCACACATGAATAAAATTACAGACCTGAAATCTATAGATATTTATACTTGGATAGCCTTTAGTTTTCTGTTGACATGCAAAGAACCATTATGTCAACAGATTCAACATTTATTGTTCTCATTCAGTCTTCATATGCTACATTTTCTAAGATAATTAAAAGCATTCTGGTATATTTAAACAAATGGAACTTATTTTTGGCAATAGTATTCTCTGTTCTTTTCTATTTGATGCACTTTTGTCGACATAATTATGTCTGTATTTATTACACTCGGCTGTGTTGTTTTGTGTTTCATGAAATATGAATGGATTTTAGAAAATGATTATTTTCATTATCTCAACAGGTTCGTTTCCCGTCCCACTTCAGTTCTGACCTGAAAGACTTACTACGAAATTTGCTTCAAGTAGACTTGACTAAACGTTTTGGTAATCTTAAGAATGGGGTGAACGATATCAAAGGTCACAAATGGTTCTCTACTACGGACTGGATAGCTATATATCAGAGAAAGGTGAGCTAAAAAGAAAAAAAAAAAACAATTTTAATGTCCACGTATTGTGTGCCAGATGTTTATGATGGACAACTAGTTGGGTTGAATGATTGGAGATGAGCAATAAGAAAAAAAAACTTGATTGCGGCTCAGGCTTATTTTAATTGCTCAGTGTTAAGGCTGAATTTAAGACCAGCCTGACAAACCCAGTGGCTGAGTGCATTATTTGTTTTAAACACACTTCGTTGTGCATTAACACTACACATTAGAAGATTTTGCAATCTGATGTTGATAAAATTTCAGAAATGCACATTCTGTGATATATAAGAAATAAAACAAAAAAAAGTCGGAATTTATTTTAAAAAATGTCTTACATTTTACAATTTAATATTGAAATAAAAGCAATTAAAAAAATACTATTTATTTATTTTAAATTTTCACTCCCCTTTTTTTTTTTGTATAGAGCATTTTAGTAATTCTGATTGAGATTGTTAGATTTAATAAGTGTAAGACAAATCACTAACATATATAATTTTTTTTTCAAATCATTTATTTAAACTAATAACCAAACAACTACTATTATGCTCATTACAAGATGACTGTGCCTGTAGCCAAAGTGTATTTTTATTGGTTGAAATTATTATTAATCCATTAATATATGGTCTGTCTTGGCCACATGCTAAGTGAAAATATCTGTGGATATGAGAAAACATGTATGTCAATACAGGAAGTGTGTTCGTATGGGACCATTCACTTATTAAGTATAGAGTTTTATCTTGATTTTTTTAGCCCCCCCACCCCCCCAACACACAACACTTTATAATATTCCTTAACACTGTGTGTTATACTTTGGCCAATCCCTTCCACCTCCAAAAGGTATACATAATATACTTTATGACCCCTATGTTGTTTGCTTTACATATGATGAGCTGTGTGTCTTGGGCAAGATTGAAAAGTAGAATAATCTTACACTAAAGTAACTTTTCCCCATAAAGATCTGGTCAGTCTTGATCGTGTGCTGGGCGTAATTTTGTTTTGATTTAAGTGTTGTGTATAAATTTTTTTTTTTTTTTCTAGTGATACGCTTACCTGTCTGGAACAAAAAGCTTAATGGTAAAAATATCTCAAGAGTCTACAATGTAAAGCTTACAAAGGATAAGGCTAAATAACTAATAGCATCTTATTGGGGTTCTGTATGAAAACAAATAATTTTTAAATGTGATATCTGGATCTTTTTTTTTTTTGTACATCTAAATAAATATTGTACAAATTGGGGATTTGGTACTTGGGAAGGTTTAGTCTAGATACCATATTTGATATCATCCTATTTTGAATTACCGATCCACTGTCATTTTTAACTCCAAACATTGTCTAACTTAAATTATTTCTATGCTTTTGAGATTTTTTTCTTAGTTCTTCATTTGGATTGTACAATAGGGTACTTACAATTTAGATCTTTCAAAATGGATAGAAGTATAAATAATTTTTTTTTTGTTTTTTTACAGGTCGAAGCACCTTTTGTACCAAAGACAAAGGGTGCTGGGGACACTGGAAACTTTGATGACTATGAGGAAGAGCCGCTTCGTATTTCCTCTACAGAAAAATGTGCCAAGGAATTTGCAGATTTTTGATGTGTGATCATTCTTTGGCTCTCTGAGCAATGACTATTTTAAAAATTTGTTTTGGACTACTCAGCACAGTCACTGTATATGGCAAACGTAAAAAAACTGGTTGGGCAACAACCTGTGGGGCAACCTGCGGGGAAACGTCTTAAAATGATCCCCTGGGCTGGATTTTTTTTTTTTTTTACAACAAAATTAAAAAATAAATAATGAAATAAAACCTGTTCTTCAGTAAACGGAATGTGTTTTGTGTGGAGCCTCACATGATAGACATGTTGTCTTTAATCTTTATTTGCATGTTGAGCTGACCACCTGTAAAGTCATCAGTTATTGGTGGAGTTTTGTAATTTCAGCAGTAATATTCTTTATCTCAATAATTTTCTCAATAATTTATTTCAGTAATTGGTTTAAGGAGGCTAAGCAGTAATGGAATTTTGTTTTCTGAACTTATTTGCGCTATATATATATTGCATTATATAGCCCCATGCCTTCTAAATGAGAAGAAATTTTTGTCTGAAAATGAAAAAAAAAAAAAGCCATCAGTGTTTAGCATGCAAGTTATACGCAGTCATAAATTTAGAATGCAAGATTAATAGATTAACATGTTTGCTTGCTTGGACAAATTTAAAAGTGTGTGCCTGTTAGTAAAAAAAAGTTGATTTTACATAGTTGTATTTAAAAGTATTTACAGTACAAATTATTGTTAAACATGTTAAGCTGGCTGTTTTATTTCTTAAGGACAAAGTCCCATGACTCCGCATGCTGATTCATAAATCATTGACAGGAAAAAAAAACCAAAGCTGAAAAAAAAGTAGCTTAGGGATAATTTAGAATAACAAATGTGCAAGTCTGTCTGTTTGTTTGTTTGACTAAAATGTATTCACATGTCTGTCAGTTTATGAATTATTTATTTTTTTACATTGCCACTTTCAGCACTTGCAAATGTTTTTTAGTATTCTATTTTCCCTCATTGAACGTGTCAAGAATTAAGTGTTGATTTGTGTTTAACTGTTTTCTGACAGCATGACATTATGTCTTATATAGCACTGATTCAATGTGTCCTTTACGATATTTTGATAGCATAGACTTTGATGTATGCTCAAAGGAAAAAAAGTTTAAAGACATAAAAAGAGAGAAAATATTATTTCGCGTCCCCCCCCTCCACCCAGGTGCCCTGGGGTCATAACCGTAGTCAATGTATAAAGTGTCCATCATCTTGTGCTAAAAATGGACATAACACTGTACAGTCATCACAGATTGAAATATACTTATTGTACTCTGAAGAAGAGCAAAATAAATATGAATAGAAATTAAATGTATGTGTAAAATGGAATCTTTGTCCTTTTTATTAAATGTCTGGAGAATTACAAGTAACAAGATAACAAATACTATTCTAATGAAATAATGGATTTGTGTCCAAGATAACAAATACTATTTTAATGAAATACTGGATTTGTGTCCTCTGGTCTTGGCATTGTTTAGTAGTACCCAAGCTATAGCCTGATAATGTCATTGGCTAAGACTAAACCTTAATACCCCAATGGTGTGATCAGCCAATGACAATTTTTTTTTTATTATTATTACAAGAAAGTATTTAAAATTTGCACTTTATTTTGTTATTTGTGATTTTGCCCTATTTGTTCCTCAGTCACTAATTATAACTAGACTGGAAAATATAAAAAAAAAATTATTAATACTATAAATACATCTAATTTTTTGTTCTCTTTTATCTCCCTTCATTTTTAACCTTGCTGTATCAGTGTATGCATGTACACAGCCTTGGATATTAACAACCTCCCCCCTTACTTTCATCCATGTTTTGATAAAATTAATGCATATATCATACTTGACTGTGTGCTACACACATAAAAAAAAAACACGATAGTGAGACTGGAACTGTTTTATTGTGAGATTTTGTATGTTACTCATATTAAAAGACATATGTTTGTTGTGTTGTACAAGAATAATTGATGTGTGATGGTCACTGTTCTGATGCTTGCAGCCTAGAAACGAGAGTTAGGTACAAATAGTGTGATTGCCAATTGTATTCAAGCTAATGGTGGGGAGGGTGGGTTAAGAAACCAGTTATCTGTTAGGAGTTAATTTTTTTGACTATCTTATTTTTTTTTGGCTTTGTTTTGTAGCCTTCTGGAATGTTCTACCTCCCACTTGTACTTCTTAAGTGTAACAGCTCATCAATATTGCTCATTTAATATTACAACTTCATGCAAAGTTTTCTTCTCCTTTTGCGGAGATTATAAATAATTTGTCTTATCTCTTTTTTATTTTTTTTAAATATTTGAATGGGGGCTGCTTTAAAAATTGAGTATCCACTTAATTGAATAAAATGTATGCTTGCATTTAAAAAATAAATTAGTAATGCATTTTTGTGTGTGTGTGTATGATTCAAAAGGACTTAACATAACTTCCCCTCCGATAACATTATCATAAAAAGTCATCATAGATGTAAGTATCATTCAACAGTTTATGACGCCTCTTGTATTATGTAGGTATTTAATTTTGTTTTCTTCTTGAAATTCTTTATGTTCTAGCTTTATAATTTAAAAATTGTGTTTTTAAGTTAGATCTGATGTCATTGGATTCAAATTAAAAGAAAGAAAAAAAAAACGTTTGTGATTTAAGTATCTGTGTTGCAGTTGTAAATGTTCACCTTTGCAACCAAGTTATTTCTGCATTGAATTTATGTTAATAGTATTAAATTCTCATTTAAAGTACATCTACAAAGGTTTTATTCATCCTCAATAACCTCATTGTTAGTTACAGTTGTAGCTATAGATGAGCATGCACACTAGATTACAAATATTCAAATTTAAATAGCTTCTAATTAAAAGCACAGAACCTGATTGGTGGTAAAATTTGAGGGATGTATTTGATGACAGAATAGAACAGGAAAACTTCTGCAGATTGAAACAAAAACTTGGAGGTTTTTATTTACCCAATGTTTTTTTTTATATTTCACCATAATTTTTTTTTTATTAAAGCTGAAATAAACTTTGTACCCAACATTTTGTCTCAATGTGCCAACCTTGTTTTAATATCTAAAACAACATGCTTCTTGACACTGGTAGAGGAGTAATATTTATAAGCTGAAAGTGAACTTAATTCTTACAGATGATAAATGGTTAACTTTATTTTGTAAACCCAATCACATTTTAACTCATTAATTCGAACAACAAAAACAAGAATTAACAGAGTTAGAATTGTTTCAAATGCTCTTAAAATGTAGCAAAAAACAAACAAATCAAATGGTACTTTTTTTTAATACAAGAAATTTGACACTCCTCTATACAATCATTGCATTCACCAAAATTGTCAACATTTTATTTAGGTCAGTAAATGTAAAACATTCCTGGGAGTAAATGGCAAACCTCAAAGATAACAATATTTGCTCAAATAAAAATCTTTTTAACTGCAGAACTTTTAAATGGGTCCATAGGTGACCAACATTAAGTTAGCATGAGGAAAGTAAAAAAAAAACTGTATCATACATTTCTTCACTATGTCATGGTGCATACTTGATATTCAGAAATAGACACAAAAAAACAGCTCAAAAACTAAGAAAAGGAATTCATAAAATATTTGTACATTTTAATTTTTTGTATGCTATTATGTAGTAATTTTGAGGTACCAAATAATGTCTTAAAATATTTCAATGAAACCTTTAAAAAAATAGTACATCGATTCCAATTAAATTTTTAAAAATAAAAAAAAAACGATGAAAGTACCCATACTTAAAACCTCAATAAAAATATTTCTTATTCACACAGCATTTAAATTTCTAATCAATTATGTATTCTGAAACTTAGTACATATAGCTCCACCTAGTATTGACTCAATTAACATTTATAAGGGTCAGTAAAGGCCAAATACATTGTATTCTTTTGAGCAGACATTTTTAGTGCTTGAAATTATGCTGTGACCTCACATAACTTGTGTTAGACAAAATCTCATTTAAAAACAGATATTCAACAGTTGGCTCAATGATGGGAGTTAAAAATAACAGGTTGAATCAATTCATATAAACATTGCAGCACTGTAATAAAAATTGTCAACAAATCTCATCATTACAAGCTAAAACATTTTATCCTTACACTCATACATAAATAATATACAATCACACCAGAAGGTTGTGAGTCGGCTTCTTCCCAGGCCAGGCCTCTTTAGCGTACTTCTTCTTCTTGGGCTCTTTTGGTCCTTGCTCCTCGGCGCTGGCCACGGGGATGGAAGCTGGCTGAGCTGTGGGCTGAATAGGGTTTACAAAGTCTACATCGGGTGCCAAGTTGGGGATGGGCAGACCGAGTTTGGCAGCAATGCTGAGAGGATTGGCCAACATGGACCCAGGGCCAGCAGTGGGTAGATCACCATAGAGACCCTGAGTGTGGTGGGGGTGTTTGTTTGCTTGGAGGTGTGAGCCAGAGTTGATTACACCGAGATCAATTTTACCTCGCTGAAAAAAAAAAAACAATTTCTATTTAGTTACGGTAAGTACTTCAAGTAACAATCAAATAAAAATATGATAGAAATACAAAAGTTAAATTACACACATCAACCTAGAGAAGCCCCCCCCCCCAACCTCTTTATAGAAGCAGAACTATTTTAAACTTTTAAAAATACCATGAAGTGAGAGTACGATTCAACTAAAGAAATACAAAAAATTAAGTGATGTCATCATTTACATTTTAAACTACAACAAAATTGACATATTTTTTTTTATATCCAAGTTAGTGAAAATTTCTGCACCTAAATTAATATGAAGTGCTGAGTACTGAAACATCAAAGGAATCTTTAGGTATAAAAGTAAAGGGGTCAAGAAATTTTAAAACTCTATAGCCACTCAAGCAAAATCTTCTCACAGTAAACCAGTATGCTGCCACAACACCAGAGCTGTTCTCTAGAGAATTAGGTTACACTGGCATATATAACATTTATGGATGTGTTAAAATACTTGGTGTATTCATAAAAAAAAAAAATGATATCTGTTAGCCTCAAATTACACAATTTTGTACAATTGAAATATCCCCTCTAAAACAAATTTACCTTTGTGGGTATAACTGTTGTGTGAACCAAATTTCTAAATCTGCCAATGGATGGATCAATATCTTCTGCAATAATTAAACAATAAAAAAAAACTTAATCTTAATGCAATATAATTATTTTTAAACAATAAAAGCAGTATTACATGCATTTCTACCTTCTGCAGATTCACAAAGCTGCTATTGGTGTTCTTTAGTTTACATTAATCTCTATTTGATTATAATTTTTATTTTGCCAAAAGCAATAAGATTCAAGGGAAAACATGATCATATCAAATTTACAATTACACTTTGAGTTACTGCTTTGATTATTCAGACCAAATTTAAGATACAGTATTTATCATTAGAAAACTGGCTTATAAAAATGACAAAGAAATCGCCATAAAAGAAAACTGCTTAACTTCATAATATTTAAAAAACAATGAAGGCAATCAAAAGTAGTTTAACAAACAATCAGAATTTAATATAAATAATTATGTATAAAATTAATGTCATTGATAATATCTTTTAATATTTAAGGAATACAAAAAAATTGAAATAAAATCAATTTGAAAGAAAGGTTAAAAAAAAAATGTAACCACTAAGTCTGAGGTTGCAATAGTCATTATTTTCTTAATAAATAAGACCTTAGACATAAAAACAATTTTTCTAAAAATCTAAAAATGTTTTAGTTGTTCAATTATCACAAATATTGGGTTCAGTGGTACTTATAAAGAGACTATCTAATAATAAGTATAAAACCTCTGATCAAGGAACATCTATTGTGAAACATAAGAATTAAAGTTTCTTTTCACAATCTTAACTTAAAAGTATGTTACCTGGGTTAATGATCTCCTCTTCATCTGCAAAATTCACATGACTACTTTTGTGTTTACGCTTCAGAGGGTTCGGAACATCTGGCATATCTGCCACAGATATGACTCGCCTGTTATGTGCAGTGTTAAATTCTGTGAGATTCTGATGCAAGAAATAGCACATACTTAATATATATGAAAACTAATTTGGTTTCGAAAGAAGAAACGTACAAATAAATTAACACAAAAAATGTGGTCATTAATAATGACTTCATGAAATTTTTAAAATTTTAACAAATAGTTGAGCAAGGTAAAGATTTTGTAAATGTGACAGTTTATACCAAAGAACTAAGTGAGATTAACAACAGAAAACTAATGAGGAGAGTTATCTTGCTCATGTCCTCTACCAGTTGAAGTTATTCAAGAAATAATAACTGTAGCAAAATCCAGAACGTATGTTTTATTTTTTAAAAATGGCCGGGGAAAAAAAAAACACTAACTAGAAAATGTTGTAAATGATTTCATTGCTGTCCTGTCAAATGTTAAAAGAGCCTCAACACTCTACCGTCAATGATACACCATAAAGATAAAGTTATCTTAGTATTAATACATTATAACTAATGAATTATATTTTTTGCATTTTTTTTTAAACCATTTAATGAAAAAATAAAATTACAATAAAATGGTTATTTCTAGAACAATTGATAATGATTAACAAACTGTTTTAAATCACTCAAAATAATAGCTCCCCCCAATCCCCACTATAAGTTAAAACAAACTAACTAATTTTCTAGTTTTGGTGTAAAAGCATAAATGCAATATTTATCATTATTGCCTATAAAAAAATGCTTTCCCATTAATTGGCCAACAGCTAAAAAAAAAGATTTGTCAGAATATAAGTTAAAAATAGTTAAGTCTTACATCAAGCTCTGTTTCAGATTCTGGCAAACCTAGCAAATTGCCCTCAGAATCATCTCTCTTCCCATCTTTCTCATCCAGGTTGCCTAACCCCATCTGAGGCCGTTCTCTGATGACGTAAATGCGGGTTGATGCACCAAAATGAATTTCACTGTCGATGGGGATTTGCTGAGGTTTTTTCGACTCAAGGCGTATGTGTCCAATGTAAGTGCCATGAGCTGTTTTAAAGATTGAAAAAGTTATTACATTTCAAGTCTGCAAAGTCTTAAGATTTAAAAAAAAATATATGACCCACATTTTTTTAAACTAGCCACATTAATTTTCTAAGCACATTTTTTTTAGTTTTAAAAAACCAAAGATAAATTCATTCAATTGTTTATTTTTAAAGTATTAACCACATTTGCAAGCATCTATGCACACACAAAAAAAACATGTCAAAACTTAACTATAAGTTCAACTCCTAATAAATTTATTCACAGACTTACTGCTGCCAAGATCTATAAGAAATGGTCGGGAGAGATGCCGATGCCAAATCAAAGCAGAGTGGACTCGTGAACATGACGTATGATCTATTGTGAAGTCACATAGCTGTTTGTTACGACCAAAGAAGTAACATTTCTTTTCATCAATCATCAGTTTCTAGTTGAAAAGAAAAAGGAAAATAGCAACTAATGGCAAAAGTATAAAGTTTCAAATGACTTTGCAGGTGAAATAACTCAAACTTTGAATAAAAAAATAAATAAATAAACCCTTCTCAATGATTTGAACCATCAAATGTCCACTGTGACATAATGAAAAGTGGCATAAATGCAGTAAAGTAATTTGCTGCCAGGTTGGGGTGGCATCTGTCATACTTTAGTAATGTTTGTGGGGTGGCATTTTTAGAGTATGCCCAGGGGATGGGTTATGCCACTGACATAAAGGCATTAATTTGAGTAAAGAAATAATAGTACTGCGAATTCTAAATTTTCAGATTTAAAATGTATGTGCCTGATTTAGAAAATAATAAATTTTTAAACTTCTTGCTATAATTTAATTAGGGGACGGGTGGTCGTGTGGTGTAGAGCGCTCAACTTTAGACTGGAGGGGTCCTGGGTTTGAACCTCAGTGAGAAAGAAACTTGGATTTTTCCAGGTCCTGGTGAATGTCCCCAAGTCCACCCAGCTTTAAATGAAGACCTGACTTTAAGTTGGAGGAGTAAAGGTGGCTGAGCAATCCCTTCATATGCCAAGGTTACTGAAACAGATAAATTCTACCCTTGATCTGCCCAGATAAACCCTCAGGGGTTTAAGGGAACTTTACTTTTTTTTTTTTCATAATTTACTTGGGTCCAAAAAAAAATTAGGTAAAAATTTAAAGCTTACCAATGTATTAATGAATAATAAGCTGATCTTTTTACCTGTATCATTTTACCATCTTTGAGAACATCTAAATGTAAACCCGCCGGTGGTTTGCCTGCCCTATAAAAAATAATTACAATAAATGAGTTTAATGAATATCAAAGACTTAACTTACTTCTGTACTGTAATCAACTAATCAATTTATTTTAACTTATAAGAAGAGTGTGAGTGAATAAGGAGTTCCTTATCACATTGAAAAAATTTATACGTCCAATCTAGTATTGCAGATTTTGAAGCCTTACATATTTAATGAGCAAAAAAAAAGGAACTATTACATAAAACACTTCCTGATCCCACTTCCTGTGTAGATGGATGTGTGTGCACACTGTATGTATTTTCTATTATCGTGGATCAAAATAATTTATAAAATATATTGTCTAACATTCCAGATGTAATCTAAAACTATTAGCAATTTTTGCGAAATGAAGAGACATTAAGGTTAGTGACAAGAACAGATTAATTTCTTATTGTGAATTTACTAGGAATAGCCACTGTAACAGTTAAGGAAACGGTGGCAGTGTGGTAGATTGCAAAACTGCTGACCAGAAGGTCCAGAATTCAAGTCTGGTGACTTTTCTTGACCCCGATTGATGTCCTTAAATCATCCTCAGTTCACTAATGGGTATCCAACATTTTTTTGGGGGAAAATAAAGACAGATGGGCATTGAACTTGTCATACAGGCTAAGGATATGAATTACAGTGTGGTACAGCGCTCGGCCTGAGGGTCCATTGTGAGGATCATGGCTATTTCAGGTCATGGTTAAAGTCCCTACAGTGGTACCTCCAATATGATGCATGTGTCAGGGATGTTTCCAGCTAATCAAGGGACACTGATAGTCTGTCACAATCTCCACCGAGGCCCACTGATCATTTATGTATACATTGATTGCTAAGTCATTTTATAGCACATTACTGTATCAAAGGGGACACAGTGTATATGTTTTCAGATTGTGTATGGTAACCTGTGTATCCGCGCTAGTAAAAATGCTCAATGTAAACAATAAAATGACTCTTAGTCATAATACAAGTAGAATAATATATATCTAATGAGGCTAATGCCACTTGGATTAGGCTAAGGAATAAGAACAATTTAAGGAAATTTACTGGGCTATCAATATTACCATACATCAATATATTGCAGGGAATATACACCTATGCAAAAATTAAATAAAGCTTAGTAAAGAGATAAAAAAAACAATGACTGACAAAGTCGATTTTCATAAAATTAAGTGTTAGGAGTAGGACTTGGAGGTAAATTATAACACAGTTAGTGTCTCAGTGACAGTGTTGGCGTATTCAGACAGTGCAATGAAAGTGATTATTTAGGCTGATAAGCTTTATAATTATTAAGTGTTATTAAACATAGAAAAGTGACATTTAAAAAATCGCAATATCATTGCTTAGGAATGCTAAAGTAACTGAATATTGTTACGCACAGGCGACGTTTCCGTCGTCTTGTAATTTGTTTTTTTTTCGGATTATGTAAATAAATATTTCTCCCCCCCCTAACACCATCCCTACCCCACCCCCTTTCCCTACCCTAATTTTAATGCCGGTAACAGAAAAAAAAAA
This sequence comes from Bulinus truncatus, assembly GCA_021962125.1. NCBI lineage: Eukaryota > Metazoa > Mollusca > Gastropoda > Planorbidae > Bulinus > Bulinus truncatus. The sequence goes on from JAGDYQ010000011.1 coordinate 7,665,864, forward strand.
AAATAAAAAAAAGTGGATGGAGTAGTAAATACTACCACCCGCATATTGTTAATCTGAATTACCGCTTGGATTTTTTAATCTTTAGTTTAGTAAAACTAAGTAAAAGCCAGCATACAGCGAAATCTGTCATTATTGTCATTTTTTGACAAGCAAAATAGTCTAAGTTTAGTTTTTTGTTGACTACTAGTTTTCATATTTAAATGTATTCACTCAAAGCTTATAATGCAAAGTTATTAATCGGCTGAGAGTGCTCTTACCACGAAGGAACCTCAAAATTGTTTACCAGTGGACCCGACATCTTGAAATAAGGTGAAATAACTCTTTCATGTGTTTGAAAAAATTACAACAGTTATTTCCCATCGCTTCCTCACCTCTGCTTCCCATATTTATGATTTTCAATCCCCCCCCCACCACAAATTATTATATACTAAGTGATGATGAAATATACTGAACCATAATTCTTTACGAACAATGAAAAATAAAAACTATAAATTATTTGGCTAATGTGATGGAAGAGCATGCTGAATACACTAAAAATTCAGATGAGCCCGAGTTCTTTAGTGACTACTCACTTCTGTCTCTATCCTTAGTAAGGCTTATCCTTAAAAAGGCTTATCATTTAAAAATGTACATTTTATTTTTAAACCTCATTTTAATTCAAAATATTTTGTAAATTTTAAGCTGGATGACCAGGAAATTTCATTGAAAACAGAATAGTATGACAGCATTATCTTTGCCCAGTTAAGATAACCAACAATAGCAAAACTTTTTTTTTTTTTTTAAAAAAGAATATTTTTGCATGTTGTGAACAAAAGTGAAACGAGGTCATTGAGGCCCCTATTGTAGAGGAAGACCCCCCCCCCTACCTTTCTTAACGAAAAGGAGAGACATGAAAACTAAGACTAAGTACAGCATACAAATGTAAAGTTTGAGTTAAATAGGGACCAGTAGCACCCACTCAGTGTTCTTGCCATTGAATACTCCTTTGGTCATAAATGTAGTTACAAATGAGTTTGTGAAAATATTCACATTAAAATGAAGACGGTACACTTTGTTTAATGAATATTTCAATTTTAAAAATGCTAGTTTCGATTGATTGATTGATTTATTTCTACTTTTTGTCTTAAATTTATCACTAAAAAGTAGTTGAGTCTCTAAGATCTGTCACTGGGAGACTTCTACAATTTTGGATTCCTGATTGTATATGAGTACATTATTTTACCATTTCAGAGCTAAAATTAAAATACTCCAAGTTAAATAAAACAAAAGCATCAACAAATGTTAACATTTTTAAATTTAAAAAAAAAAATATAACTTATTTAAATTGAATCAACAAAATAAATAAACTAATTAACAAAATGATCTAATCAACTAACTGTTCCATTATGAAACATAGTTCATATCCTTTCTTTTCTACTGACTAAATTGCTAATTTTTCCCCATTTAATTTTGTAGAAAGCAAGAATTGTCGGGTAGTATTTTATCTTCTACATTTTAAATAATACTTCTGTATTCTAAATATCTTTTGTACCATCTTTAAAAACAAAAACTTATTTATTTGAAAGCATTATAAGGACAAAATAAGAATTATAAATTTGATGAAAATATAAAAAATAAATAAATGAATAATAAATGTTTTATTCTATATAATCTTGTTATAATAATAAAATTTTAACAATATTGAAAAGATGTAATATCAATATTAGACATAAAAAAAGTATACAACATATCACACTAAATAGCACTAAAAATATAACAGAAATTATGTTACACTGTTAATACCTATATATTTTATATGCTCTTAGCTTTTGGGTACATCGGATGATTCAGTGGTTTTTGTGTTTAGGTTCAAAGAAGCTTGTTTTTTATTTAAAGCCAACTCTGCAGCACTTTCTTTTGCAGACTGATACTTAATATAAATTTTCTTATCGTTTTCATCCAAGATTTTTTTAGCAGTAGAAAATCTATGTCGAACAGCCATGAAGTGAAGCACAATACTTGTCAGCATAAAACCGAGACATAAGAAAACAATGCGGCCGTTAGACATTCTTTGAACACCAGGTATACCATAATATGGACGTTTTTTAAAACCTTGATTGATTTTATACGAGTAAGTATCATGAAAAGTCCTTGGATGCTCATAAAAAATTTGAGCCTGTTTATCTGGATTTGAAGTACTAAATCTATTGTCTTCACTTTGTAGAGTTAAATCATATATGTGCCGTGCCTGTGGTTTACTCAAAACAGAGTAAGCCTCTTTGACTAAAATAAACTGTTGATGATGTTCAGCTGATTTGTTGACATTTCTGTCAGGGTGACACTCTTTTGATTTACTGATAAAGGCATCACGAATCTCTACTGCTGTAGCGCTCCTATCTAGACCTAGTACTTTGTAGTGATTTATCATTGCACTCAAATGGCGGACATGGTTACAGCATGAAATGCCTTTATAGTATAAGGCGATGTGGGGGCTGCAGTGGTGGAATAGAATCCCTGATGTAATCATTGCTATAGGTCTTTGTCTGTAAATTAAAAAAAAAATGTTTTAAATTACAAAGATATTTTAAAATTTTACTTTTACTTATTTTACTTATCCAGAGAAATAACATGTTATTATTTAATATGTAAACTACATGAGCTTGAATTATTTTACAATTTCAAGAGGTTATTCTTAAATGAGTGTAAAAAAATTTTTAACGAGGCTGAGAGACAGAGATATTTTTTGTTTGTTTTGAAGAGTCTTCAAGCCCAGCCAACTGTTATTTTTTTAAATACATAAACTAGAACCTTGAAGAACCAACAAGGTGAAGTGAATGGTTTAATGTTTTCTTAGATTGAGCCTTAATACCTACTCACTGATGATAGTGACATCTTAACGCACTTTACTAAATATAATGGGAGATGACTTTTCATGCTTTCTATGAATATTTAGGACATTCCCCCAACTTAACTTTTAATATATCATATGATGGGCATTGCATTTTTAACGGATTGCCAAACACATGAAATTTCACGGGATCTGCCCATTTACCCAGAAAGGGTGAAATTTTAAACAAACCAATGGTATCTCTGTTTTTTTTTTTGTTCTTTCATTACTCCATTCCTTATTTTACTTGTTTAGATCTAATGCGGTGTGGAAGTCACACAATCCTCATGGCATGGTCACTAGAAACTGGTGATCTCTACTTAATATATCCGGAGGATGGATAGTCGTGCAGTAAAGCGCTTGACTGTCAATCTGAGGGCCACTGGTTCGATCTCCGGTGAGGACAAAGTTATTTCAGGTCATGGTGAAAGTCCCCTGCTATATCACCCGTGGTGCCTCCATGGCCATTGCACTATCAACTATGATGGGGATAGAAGAAGGGCACCATAAAAATAGTCAGAATGATGGTTTATAGGCTCTAAGAGATTTCATCTCATCTTTAAAGGGACTTCACACACAGACTTAATCAGTTCAGATGACCCTCAAAATTACATTTATCAATAGAAGAACTTTCTGGCAGTTGTCAAACTGTTTACTTATACATCAGAGTCAAACTGTTTAGAATTTCTTTTCAAGAGCTCTCTTCAAAAAATTTCTTGTAAAAATCAATATTAATTTGACTCCTTGGGGAAATTAGGCAAGCTATTCATAGGCAAAATGCTTGATATTTCTATCAATATTACATCGACTTCAGACAATCAAAAATTAAAATAAAGGTGAAAATTCAATAATAACACATTAGAATAAAATTATCGTAACAATGCAAAAAAGATTAAATAAATGTAGAGTAAGGAATAACCATCATCAATCAACTAATCATCATCAGATCATAAAAATAAAGTTTTGATAACCTAGGCTAAACTTATAACCCAACTAGTCAGCATCATTATTCACAGAATGTGTAATGCCTGGTAATCTCGTATTATAGCATACCTAATCATTACAAGATTATAAATGACGAAAACCGATTTGCATCAATATTGAATCATAACATTGGTTATAATACATACATTCAAGACATTGTGGACAAGCGATGCCCTTGGCTTCTCTATCAGATAATAATGTAGACTTGACAAGTTGCGTTCTAATATTAGTAATTTGACATACAGTAATCTATTTCTTTGACATACAGTAACCTATTTCTATATTAACTTATGCTGGTGTTTATAAAGTTTGCTTACTTGGAGTAGTGATGTGAAAAATCTCCATTATTTATTTAAAATTATGCGCCGATATTAACGTTACAACCAAAGCTTTTAAATTTATAGCAACAACAACACAGCCCCGTCAGTGTTTACATAATTAAGCCATTTCAAGGGTCTGTCACTGTAAAAAGATATTGCGATTTTTATTTTTTATCTCCCTTTGACTATAAAAAAAAATATTGGTACATGTAGTTTGGTTAGGTGTAATCTAGGGCAGGGGGGAGGGGTCGAAATACTTTTAGACTTTGAATTTTTCTGGTAATATGTTCAGAACATTTGCGGTTCCACGCCATGGGCATGGTTCAATAAGTTTAATTTAATGAAAATCGCTGAATTAGACTCTAAAATAAATATCGTTAGAACGTCAGCCATACTGAATCACCGTTCGGCTATATTATAAAATGGTTCATAGTCATTGGACTCGAGCTGCAAATATTGATGACCTGAGTGACAATCTTACGACCGTTAATGTCTAAGTCGACTAAGTGCGAATCTATCAGTGCTGTAATGTGTAGCATGAAGCAGGCGTTTTGAAGCCCGAACACGTCAAGGTCCATTGCCATTCGTTAGAGGCACCCAATAGGCTGGCTATACAGTGGCTTAACACTGTCTAACAGTAATCTGCAATAATAAAAAAAAAATAATAACTTAGCCAGTCAAAGGGCGTTTGTGATGAAAAGGGCCCCAGGCCCAGTTTGGAGGAATTTCACCACGATGCTGACAGCTCGGCCTGGAACTAGGGATGGCCAGGTTCAGCCAGACAAATATTTTTTTTAATTGGTAGGTTGGGTAGGAGAGCATTGCATAAAACTATTTTTCCCGATATAAACAAACTATTTTAGTCAAAACAAAAACTAAACCATGTCGACGGGAAGGCCCCGGAAGGGAATGGCCCTCAATCAATGGGGTGGGATGGGGGGGCACTAAAAGTGCCGCATATCACTTTATTTTTGTGAACGATAGCAGCTCTGATGTATTGTTTAATAAATGACAAAGTTATCGTTTTTTAAAAAGTATATTAAATAGCATAGCATATTGAAATTAATGATAACTACAGATACCATTAAATGGTGATAGACTGTTAATGTTTGTTGCTTTGTTTATGTGTGCCTCCGTGGCCTAATGGATAAGGCATCGGCCTCCTAAGCCGGGGATTGCGGGTTCGAGTCCCGTCGGAGGTAACGAATTTTTTTTTTCAATATTTTGCTGTAATAAATTATAGACCATGTGCAACTTGAAATATCTGTAGCATAGACGTCACTTTTTTGTTTTTTAAACTAAAATTCTATTATAGAAAGGTGAAGAAACCGACTAGTGTCCGACAGGTGAAGATTTCTTACACAATCATGTTCATACACCTTTGGAATGTGTCAAGGGCTGGGGGGAGGGGTGTGCTGTCTCTTATACGTCTATAAAAAGCAGTGGTAAGAAATATCAGTACCCTAATCAGCCGCTCTGCAGTTTAAAACAGTAGCTTGAAAATTCAACGTAAACAAATTATTAAACACGATAAAATTATAAATAATTGTATTTTTGCAGGCCCGTAGCCAGGAATATTGGATGGGGGGGGGGCGAAGACATTTTCGGGGGGGGGGGCGAAGAAATTTTTTTCGGGAGGGGGGGGGGGTGCCGAAGAAATGATCGGGACGGATCTAGACAACTTTGACGGGGAGGGGGGGCAAAACATTGACCCCCCGGGGAGGGGGGCAAAACTGTTTTCATTGTTGAAAATAGGTCTTAGAACAAAAAATATTTTGATAATTTAATGATGTATTACCTAAACTTGCGATAACAGGGGGGAGGCATGGCCCCCCGGCCCCTCCCCCTAAATCCGCCACTGGTGGGGTAGAAGAAATGTTCGGGGGGGGGGCAAAAATCGAGGCGCGAAGCGCCGAAAGCTTGCGAACGGAGAGGAGGGGTTTGGGGAGGGGAACTCAGTGAGTCCCCTCCCCAAGAAATTTTTTGCAGTTCCATATCTGGAATGGTGGATTTTAGTACCAATTGTTTAGCTATTAATTAGAAATATATAATTTTAACTACGTTTCAATAATGCATGGCATGTTGCAGTTTTGTTAAAAATGATTTAAATAGTAAAGAGTTTTAATGATAAAAATTTATTGAGGCTGAGCAATTTCTGATTCCTGTTATAAATATATCGTCCAATAGTTATGCTACACAATTGTTACATAATAGATACCTGATTTTTATTATTATACTGTTTGTTTAACGTGCAACCCGGGAAGAACGACAAAGAAGCATGAATAAAGCTTAGCTAATTGTGTGATATTTCTTATAAATTACTGGAAACAAAGAACAGATCTATCAACAACAATAGTCGCAATTATTCAATTTAAAAAAAAATTAATTCTGCTAAAAAGTAAATTTGCAAATTAAATAACATCACTCAGAAATCACGGAGTTTGTACTTTATTATTTTATTATACATATGTATAAAAATGTCAGAAGCCAATGTTATTTTATTAGCTTATTTAAGTTGCTAGTTGTCCTCAAAAGATATCACTATATAAAACTATTACAAGGTTGCGAACAGGCCCACCGACAGAAATTTCGGGCCCCCGTGCTGATATTAGTATTTTAAAAAGTTGATTGGCCAGCTCAGTCCGGGTCCCTAAAACTCGCCGGGCCCCTGGGCATTGGCCCCCTTCCCCCCCACTCGTCGGCACTGATTGCGAACTTATATTATTATACGTTTCAAATTTGCAAACTTCGTGGTTTAGCCAGCCCCGTAGCCAAGGGGGGCACTGGGGGCCGTGCCCCCGCTAGGTGTGGAGTGCCCCACTCCCCACTTAAAAAAGAAGAAAAAGAGGAAAAAATAAAGAAAAAGTAAAGGTGCCCCCTTACTGGGTATTGGTGCCTTCCTGCTTACTTTGACCTGGCTACGGGCCTGGGTTTAGCACTGAATTTACCTAAAAATGCTTCAGCATTCAGATTATCAGTTAAATCTTTTTCAAATGCAAGCAGGAAAAGATTGCTTAGACGCTTTGGTAACATTGACCTGCGATATGGGTGAGCATTCGTGTGAGGGTTGAGAAACTGCTCTCACACACGGCTGTTGAAGCACCAAATGCCAATGCTGGCCAAAATACCTAGAAGTGAACTTCAATAAGATTCAATCTTTCATGCCCAAAAATTAGATAAGCTATATATGTAAGTATATATAAATAGCCTGAAAGATTGCCAAAATAGAAACTTTTAAGTTTTTATTATTATTGATTTATTAAACAAAATGATTGATGTTTTATAGCCGTTATTATTAAAATTTTGTCAAAAAACTCAAATCATGCACGGGGGGGCTCAGGTCATGCACGGGGGGGGCTCAGCCCCTGTATTTTTGCAATGTGCCTTTACATATTTCACATTCAAATCTCTTTGTTATGGCCTCTTTTATTGGTTTAAACTCTATTTATTTATTAAAACATTATTTATTCTTTTTTTTTCAAACCCCAAAAGCGCTCCCGCCCCCACCCCCATGATAACAGATCGTCGCGTCGTCCAATGCCAGCACGTCCTAGATATGCACCACTGAAATGTAGTGTGTGTGTGTTTCTAGAGATACAAACTTCATATAATCCCCACACAAGCACACTGGGGCCCTTCTTGTGGACAGGCAAACTATGCTAACGCTTTTGTGCCCCAATCTTAGAAATAATTATAATCAAAGGTGGTGTTATCAGGTGTTCATTTTTGTTCTTTTTTTTTTTACTCTGCCATTGCCGGAATGACAGGGTTGTAGTGTGCCTACCACACCAGCATTGTTGGCGGCGCTGATGCTTGTCTGCCATGCCTACAGAGTGGAGAGGTGAGTGTGCCCGCTAACATCTGACGGGATGGCAGACAAAAAAAGGGTTTTAAGACTCTTTGAATCACCACACCCCCACCCACGTATCTTTAACAAGTGGCAAAATGGCTGTGAGTCAACTCGATCAATTTCCTCCCTTGAGCAGTAAAAAAAAAGCAACAACTTTGTGGGCACCCCTAAATTGTTGTAACAGCATCAATGTATATCATCAAGTGTGTCACTATTGCACGACGGAAACCTATATCTTGTGACGAGTTCGCCCCTGATCATAACCAATGTATCGTATTAGCCCCGACAAACTAAAATATTAGAGCATGTGAGTATCGAATACAGTAAAAAAAAAATAGGTGTCGGGGAGATGTGGGTGGGGCAGAAAAAAAAATTGGTGGCAAGTTAGTAATGAAAATGAACACATGAACTTATTTAAATAACAATAATGATAATTGCACAGCAGGATGAGAACTGCGCTAAACAAAGGAGTGTGTGTGGGGATGGGTGTGTGTGTGTGTGTGTGCGGGGGAAGTGTTTGTTGACTCTCCGCAGTTCACGGAAGACTGCCTCAAAATCCCAACACAAAATTTAGATTGAGGATGAAAAAAAAAACTCGGTCACCCATAGGCGGAACCTTATCAACGAGTGGATCTAAACAGTAGCTGGGTAGCCGGATACCATATTGTGGTACTTTCCACTTATATATGTTGTATGCTCAGGTACTTATAAAAAAAAATAGTGAAACAGACATGAATACGTGATTGAAAAAAAAAAAGGAAATTTAGTATAAGGTGTGTGTGTGGGGGGGGGCAGCGTTTTTTTTTTTGTTTCTTCTTCATTTAGAAACGATATTTTACACCAGCAATTGATTCTGTCATGCGCCTATGTGGGTTTGACTGCTTGCGCGCGCGCGCGCGTGTGTGTGTGTGTGTGTGTGTGTGTAGCATTATAAGCTTCAGGCCGGAACGTCCAACCTGTGACCACATCCGTCGCTGATGGCTATTAAAAAAGAAGTTATGTTAATGAGTTTCGAAAAAAAGAAAAACACGAAACAAACAACGACTCCGGAAATCCCCGTTTAATAAAAATCAATTTGTCAACTTGTGTTATTTGTTCTGTACAGCTTAAAAACACAGGAAACATTTTAGTTGACTGTGTTATTCCACGCCAACAAACCCCGCCCACTTGTTATTTCATTCCACAGTTTGATTTTTTTTTATAATGCTTCTGAGGAGTTAGTCGGCATATCTATCTATCTATCTATCTATCTAATCTATCTATCTATCTATCTATCTATCTATCTATCTATCTATCTATCTATCTATCTATCTATCTATCTATCTATCTATCTATCTATCTATCTATCTATCTATCTATCTATCTATCTATCTATCTATCTATCTATCTATCTGTCTGTCTGTCTGTCTGTCTGTCTGTCTGTCTGTCTGCCTGTCTGTCTATCTACTGTGCAGAATTTAACAACCTTTATATTCTGAAAGTCTCTCCTACCTATTTATAACTTTATTTCGCGATATATTCACAGTCTCTTTCTAAACTCATTTTTTTTTTACTTTTTTTGATATTAATCTTGAAGAGTTAAAAAAAATCGTTGCTTTCATCCCAATCGTTATACAATATTTCTTTATGCTAATCAAACTCTTTTATAACTCCACCCTTTTCCTCACCCTCCGCCAGTGTGTGTGCATGTGTATGTTTGTGTGTGTGAATGTTCTCGCGTCCTTCAGTTTCTGCTTCTCACTTTCTGCATTCCCCCCCCCCCTCTCTGTGTCATTAATATTTCCTCCCTTCCTTTCTTGTTTTGCATGTGTATATTTCATTAAAAAAAATATGGACAAAAAAAAAAACCAACGTAGGCAGAACATGAGCATAGGAGAAAAAAGGGGGAAAGGGGGGGGGGGAGGGGGGGGGGATAAATGAAGCTTTATCCAATTGGATAAATTGGATTTTCATAGCGTCGTCATAACCGCGGTGATTTTTTTTTTTGGATACAAGTTCAATCTAAAGGTAATTTCCCCTCCCGCATAACGAACAAACACACTTATTGCTTTGTAGTTCACCATTTCATTTCATTCTGGGTGTTTTTTTTTGTTGTATTTCTGTCTTCACTAGGGGAGGGGCGCGGAGCGCGGGGGGGGGGAGGGTAAATATCGGTTGGGAAGAGAGAGAGGGGGAGGTGGGGGTTGCAAACATTTTGTTTCAATATCAAGCAGCTGATTTCAATCTGTTGGTTGGGAAAAAAAAACCGGCGCCATCATTCACCCTAACCATCTGCTACGACCACACCCAGCTCCCTCGCCTAATCTCCCCACCCCCCACCCCCCGCCTCCATCAACATCGTTTTTAACATGTATTATCTTCCCATCCCTTTTAATTTAAGTTCATGTTATACTCATCTCCTTACAAAAATAAAAATAAAAAATATTTTGCGCATGCGCTTTGTAGTTTATGTATATGTATATAAAAATTTTTTAGATTTTTTTTTGTATAATTTTCATATGCCTCATCTGTTCCTATTCAAATACTTAGCCAAATCCTATTGACTTTTAAAACTGTTATAATTAGTAATTATGGCTAAAAAGCTAAATTACTTGTCATTATTGTATAAATAAATTTAGTAAAAACAAAATAGATTCCAATATTTTCATGAGAAAAATGCTAATGAGTTGAGCATTTGCATTATAGCATTTATTAATTAAATAATAACAATAATAAAATCTCTTTACAATGTTTATTAAAGATTTTTTCATGTTATAAGAGACTGTTTAATTTTTTTATTTCAAAATTCCAAACTTTCTAGATGCTGAATGATTAAGTTAATAGATTGCCAAATCAATCTTACATTTGCTAAGCGTTCACATTTCCGTTTGGGGAAATAATATTCTGACAAGAAATTAAACGAGTCCACGTGATAAAAATATCAAACCAAATCTTTTTTATTTATTTTTTTTATTTTTATTATTAATATTTAAAAAAAAAAGGAAAAGCGAAAAAAATCTGGCTTGCCAAATTTTCAATCGTGCCAAATTGAATTTCGCTTGTCCAACGTCCCAGCGTAGGATTGGAAGCAATCAAAAAGCTATTATCTTTAAGCGGCACATTCAATCAGAGACTGTAATGTATTGGCTGCTATTCCTTCATAATTGTTTCTATTGCTAAATTTTTGTTTCCTCCCTTCAACCCCTAGCTCCAGCCCGCAATTTTTATTTTTTTTTATTTTTAATATCTCTTACCCTCCCCCCCCCCCAATCCCGTGGACCACCCAACCTTCCCACGACCCATTGTAAGTTGTTTTTTTTTCTCCACATCATTTCCCGGTTGTGTTTTTTTATTATTTTTTTTTTTTTATTTTACAGAATTATATTTCGATGTTACCATTGTCCAATCCATTCTACCGCTTCCAAACTTTCCACCCCGCCACCCCCATCCCGTTTCCCTTCCCCACAAGTTATCCACCCCCCTCCCCTATCATTACCACGCCCCCCACCCCCACCCCTTTTCCCCACATTCATAGAAATGCACGTCCCTATTTCTACCCGCCTTTTGAAAAACCCATCAATTGAATGTAATTTATCCGAGTGGTCGTACTGCTGCACTGTACAGTCGGCAGGCAGGAAAAAAAACTCAGTGGCCACTCGTCCATTGACCGGAAATCAGCGAACGTGCGAAAACGGTGAGAATTCGGACCTTCCTGACTAATTTCAAAGCCTGAAAAAAAAAATAACTGAAAAAAAAAATGCTCTATTGTGTGATTTATTATGTCCGACAATGTTCTCTTGTCAAAAAAGAAATATATTGATTTCTGTGTCCCCCCCCCCCCGGGGGAGGGGGAGGGAGGTTTCGAGAAATAAACTAATAAATACAAAGAAAGATAATTAATAGTGAGAAAAAAGCAACACATATCTGTGTACGTAATTTAGCGAAATAGAATACTTTTATGTTTGATACTATGTAAGTGTGTGTGCATGCATGTATGTATGTATGTATGTATGTATGTATGTATGTATGTATGTATGTATGTATGTATGTATGTATGTATATATGTATGAATGTCACTAAGATGTAACATGTTTCAATCAATTCGTATTCAGAGGCGTAGGATTTTTCCGCCACTTTTTTTTTTGCTCCTCTAAGTTTCTCCAGCACGTGTGTAACTCAATGAATATAAAAAAAAATATCAAGTTGACCAATAATATTCACCATTGCATAAATGCCTAAGGCAATGTCTTGTCATGGTGCAGCATCGTCTGTATACTTCTCAATGCTTTTTATGAAGCGTTCCAGGAAAAAAGTCTCAAAAACGTAGAACTAATAGTTCAACCAGCCAATATCAGTGAGTAAGTAGTTCAATTATCATTCATTCACATTCAACCAATAAACAAATGAGAGGTGAATGATTGCTCAAGTCCACTGGTTGAATTGAATAAAATGGTGATTGATTCCCGAATTTGACGGATTGATTTTTGAAATCTTCAGACTTTTCTTCAAATTTTTCGACTGATATAATTATTTCTTGAAGTTTCTGAACAGCCTGCTTTCTCAAAACCTCTTCACCGGCTAGTCACATTATAGGCATGCATGTACATGTATGTTACAACTTGTATCTCCGTCACAAGCATGGGTGTATTCATGGGGGGGGGGCAAGGGGGGGCATTTACATTTTGAAAAAAATGTCATATAAGAGGTGGGCATTTGCTCCCCCCCTCCCTTACATTTAAAAAAAAATGTCATAAAGTTGTTATTTGCCCCCCCCCCCCCCTGGAAAATTTTTGCCCCCCCCCCCTGGTAAAATTTCTAGCGACGCCCATGGTCACAAGTACATCTTATGAAGATAATGCTTTATGAAAACAAACCTTGTTATTTTGAATGAACAATTTTTTTTTTCATAGTAAAATTAAGAACCAGCTAAAAAAAAATGCCCAAATCCTTCTGCGGACCTCTAAAATTTTATCGCGGACGTTTAGGGGGGGTCCACGGATAGGTTGCCGACCTCTGGCCTAGGTGATATGTTCTCTCAAGATAATACAATGAGCGGCTTTTTAAATAATCAACTCTTTTTTTTTTTATTTTGTTTGTTATTCAACCGTCCAATTACAGTTTCTTAATATTAAAATTCAACATATTTTAAGAAGATATGAATAATTAAAAAAGAATGATTTATAAGAGGGATTAAACATTTTTGTATTTTTAGAGGCATTTTAAGTTTCATTTCCACTCAAGTTTATTTATATTGTGTACTATCGGCATCGGCTGTATCGGAAATCATAGATACAATGTTTAACCTGGGTACAAAACACATTTAAACATATTATCTTTACTAAATTAGATACAAGCAAAGTTCGATGTAAAATTATTATTATTTTTTTAAATCCTGCTCACTACAGTCTGAATGGACTAAATGTAAAGTGAAATGAGTCGAGTAATGTAAATAAATAGGTCAGTGTGTCAATTAAAAATTAATTTTCTGAATGTTTGACATTGATACCCACAGATATTATATCTATGTTCATACCTGTAACACCTAGCTGAACTCCACAGATATTATATCTATGTCCATACCTGTAACACCTAGCTGAACTCCACAGATATTATATCTATGTCCATACCTGTAACACCTAGCTGAACTCCACAGATATTATATCTATGTCCATACCTGTAACACCTAGCTGAACTCCACAGATATTATATCTATGTCCATACCTGTAACGCCTAGCTGAACTCCACAGATATTATATCTATGTCCATACCTGTACCGCCTAGCTGAACTCCACAGATATTATATCTATGTCCATACCTGTAACGCCTAGCTGAACTCCACAGATATTATCTCTATGTTCATACCTGTACTGCCTAGATGAACTCCACAGATATTATCTCTATGTTCATACCTATACCGCCTAGCTGAGCTCCACAGATATTATACCTATGTTCATACCTGTAACACCTAGCTGAACTCCACAGATATTATATCTATGTCCATACCTGTAACACCCTAGCTGAACAGGAAAATAATGATTCGTTATTAATTTCCAATTATAGCTACACGTATTAATCCAAATGTTCACAGAAATTTTTTTTTTTTTGCAATTGCGAACTTTCAACTTTGTGAACTAAGAAAATCCCCAGTCAATGATCTTTATTTTTTTCGTCCACTTACCCCACCTCCACCCCCACCCCATTCTAACCCCCTTACTGTTGTGTATTCCTTTTTGTCTTAATATTATTTTTTTTTATTTTTCAAAATACAAAGCTTTCTTTTTCATTTTATTTCTATGCCATCAAATCACGTGATTCAGAAAATCATATTTTCCCATTTTTTTTTTGTTCAGTTAAAAAATCTTAATTAATGTGAAAATCAACATTTACTTGCAAAAACCGGGAAAGAAAAAAAAATGAAATTAAATTATTTAAACAAGAAAGATAAAAAAATAAAATCATTCGGAAACTGTAAAGATGAAGTCTGTCCTATTTCTGTAAAGATGAAGTCTGTCCTATTTCTGTAAAGATGAAGTCTGTCCTATTTCTGTAAAGATGAAGTCTGTCCTATTTCTGTAAAGATGAAGTCTGTCCTATTTCTGTAAAGATGAAGTCTGTCCTATTTCTGTAAAGATGAAGTTTGTCCTATTTCTGTAAAGATGAAGTCTGTTCTATTTCTGTAAAGATGAAGTCTGTCCTATTTCTGTAAAGATGTAGCCTGTCCTATTTCTTTTTTTTTTTCTTTTTTTTTTTTTTTTAATCTTTTGATAATTTTAATATTTATGAAAAATAGCGGGGAAAAGCGTCCAGGGGTGGCTTTATGAGTTCCGAGGCTTATTTGGGAACTGCAACAATATTAAACCACATGAAATGAGAACTATGGTGTCATGCAGTACACACTGTACAGGTTAAATGAGAACTATGGAGTCATGCAGTACACACTGTACAGTTTAAATGAGATTTCCTGATGGTATGTTTTCTTTTTCAACTATTTACGAAATTATTTGAAACCATTTTTTTTCTTGTTGGTTTGTTTGCAAGATTCACAAATAGTCTTTGGTAAAAAAAAAATGATGAAATGGCTGTTTTCCTTTGAATGGGTGTCAAGACACTGTAAAAGAGTAGAATCAGCGATAGAAGTATTAACATTAGGATGGCAGAATCACTGTAGAGTTGCTGTAGTTGTAGTATTAATGTCTTTTTCAAGGGTCGTCTGAGTTCCCTAAAGAAACTGAAATCAAGTAGGGTATAAATTTGGGCTTTCTGGAGTCATTAACAAGTCTGGGTCCCATGTGCGTAACCACTGTGTGCCCGCCTCAGGGTCACTAGTATTTGTAGTCGTGGAGCCTCTACTAAATGTACTTCTCAAAGCTATTCTTGCGACTTTTGTTTTTGGTATGAAAAAGAGGGGGGGAGGAGGAGGAAGGAAGGGGGGGGAAGTCCAACGTACGCTTGGGAGCCTTTGACAAAAATGCAATATGGGGCCCCAGGCCAAAAATGCTGTAAACGGTATTTTAAATCTCAGCACCCGTCTTACCCATCAACAGTTTTCAGTTATTTTATTAGCCCAGGTCTCAAACTCTCAAACCAAATGCTCAGATTGTGTTACATTTTAGATGGAAAGATAAAAGTCTCAATAGTATCCCGCCCCCCCCCCTCTCCCTTTAGTTTGTGGGGGCTCTTGATCCTCGTTTAACGCTGTTTCACATTACGCTCTACTTTGATGGAACGTATAGGACGCGTTAAGCGGCATCTTACTTCATATATATATATATATATATATATATATATATATATATATATATATATATATATATATATATATTTATTTTATTTATTTATTTATTCATATTTAAAACTTTTATTAGTAATTAGAAAAAAAAAACTACTGTTAATTTTGATTATCTTTCACTCTATAAACCAAACGTGTCAAACGTAATATAAATGTATTCTTCGTATTTTCATGCATCTATTAAGAGTTACTTTAGTTTGATTCTCAATACTTAATTTTATTAGCCATTGCTAGGTAATTTGTCAAGGGCAGTAGTCAAGTTACTAAAACTCTCCAGTCAATCGTGGAGTTCTCTCCCTTTGTAGATAAATTCAATGAAAATAAGTAAAAAGAAAATCATCTATGGTAAATCAATCCATGTATTGCGGCGTATTTAATAAGATTTTAATAAGTGTAACTTTCTATAGGATTGTGGGTGTGTGGCTCATATTTTGATATCGTGTCGATTCTACATGGCAATATATAATTTTACTAATTCCAAGTCTATGAATAACATATTATAGAATTACGAATTTAATTTCTTTTTTTTAGTAAGGATTATAATGGGAAAAAATTCGCACCGAGATTATCAATGTCAAAACAAATTCAAAGCAATGCACCGTTCTTAAGTCTTATGTAATTTAGCAGGATTAATTATATTATTATAAAAAAATGGAAGTAAATTTTGACATTCCTTTTTAATTGTACTTGTTTGGCCTGTTTTAAACGGGTTTCTAAATGACATTCAGTAACATTGACAAAAAAAAAATATAAATAAACCATGAAACTATAGAGAGTGGAGGATGGTGGTCTGTCCCCTGCCCCCCCCCCCTCATCCCTTCCCTGCAAATGAAGCAATAGGATCTAGATATTTCTTCCATACTGGGGGGGGGGGGAATTATTTGTAGTGATGTCCGTATTGTTAGCGACGTCATCTCCACCCATGTCGAACCCCCATATCCCCCTCATTGTTCAATGAAGCTCTAAATTTAAATAGACTAGCTTAGAGAGAGAGAGAGAGGGGGTGGGGGAGAAGGAAATCACATTGGGTGCAGTAACATCCTTTTGGGTGACTTTTGGCACGACTAAGTCAACCACCCAGGCCCGTCACCTAAGGAAGGGGTGAGGAGGGGGGGGCTCTGCGAAATTAGCTTTATGGTAAGACATAAAGCCTATAGTGACTACAGCACGTATTGCGTTTGAACCCCTCCCCTGGGCTCCGTATTCTCAACCCTAATTTAAGACAGCCTGTGGTGATTGTCCTCACTTCTACTGCAGTTTTTGGCATTTTTTTTTGCATGTGCGTCAGTTATATGTGTACTAATATGTGTACTAATATGTGTACTAATATGTGTACCAGCATGTGTACCAGTATGTGTACTAATATGTGTACTAATATGTGTACCAGCATGTGTACCAGTATGTGTACTAATATGTGTACTAATATGTGTACTAATATGTGTACTAATATGTGTACTAATATGTGCACCAGTATGTGTACCAATATGTGTACTAATATGTGTACTAATATGTGTAGTAAAATATGTACTATTGTGGGTAGTAATATGTGTACTATTATTTGTACTATTATGGATACTAATATGTGTACCAATGTACCAATGAGTGTACTAATGTGTGTACTAATATGCATAAACTACCGTAGCTGGACCTAGCAAAAGAATTGAGTCCATGAATATGCCATATAGGCCATAGATTACTCACTACAATAAGGGGGGAGGGGAAGTTTATATGTGTTACTTGGATTCAATAAACATCCTATCCGTAATCAATTAGGCTCGAGTTTATCTTTGCTTTAAAACAAACAAAAAAAAATCAGAGAGGAATAAGTAAGGTGGAGATAAATAAACAGACGAAGAGCGAGAAATATAAATAGCTCGTACCATTTACACTCAAGGACTTGTATAGAAATCTTTCAGTTTAGTGACGATTTATACAATAATGACGTACAACTTTGAGGTAAGGTACAAAGGGACATAATTCACAGATGACATTAAACCTGAGTTATCGATTCTATAACGTATAAGAGACAAACACGAAAAACCCATCCACCGTCGATTATTTTTTTTTTTCACTTGTTACTTCTCTTTGCTACTTCACTATGTACCTCCATCCTCCCCCCCGGACCCAGCTTCTCCCTCCTCCGCCGTTCCACTCGTCTTGAGAAGGTCATGACAATTAAGACCAAATTAAATTCACTTTTTCCTTAATGCCAGATTCACATCTTTGACGTCACCTGACCTTAGGACTAATTTCTCAAAAGTCACGAGCTTAAAACTCACTCATTGCTCACTCCCTCCCTCCCCCTCCACGCCCCGTCACTCATCATTCCCTTCTTCTCCCTGACGCCATCTTTCCCCACAACCCCCTCTCCCTCTATTTCCTCCTCCTCCCTGCGTTAACCTCTTATCCGGAGACGAACTCCAAGTAGCTTTCAGTCTGTCATTAAAAACAGTAAAGTGTATTGTTTGTAAACGGTGTGAAGGAAGTGGGTGTGTGGAAATGGGGGGGGGGGAGATCGAAGCTGATTTTTTTTTTAAAATATTCATCAATGGCAATTGCCAATATGTATATGATTCTTCAAAATTGAAAGAAATTGTATTAATGAATCTGAAGTGGCCTGCATTTTGGGAGTTAAATGCCACTTGAAGATAGGAGAACTTGACGACATTTTCTTTTTATCGGTCAAAGGATAAAATGAAATCAACAACTAATTGATGAATGAAGAAATTGAAGAAATGGATAGTAAATGGCTACATTACAAAACATCTGTGTGTGTGTGTGTGTGTGTGTGTCTGAAGTACGATTGATGGAGGAGTGGCTCGAAGACCTGGGCGTGGCACGTCTTTAAAGGTAAAGTGTTGTCATGTGGCACGACATTAATGGAGGGGGAGGGGAGGTGTTGGGCAGAGTAGGGCATGGGACGGATGGGGGAGGGGGGTCGGGAATGGTCTGGACCTCTTACACTGATAAGATAAGGTGAGGGTGGGGGAGAGACATTAAGTCAAACGGAAATTTTCAAAAAAAAAAAAAAGATTTACATTTATATCAATAGGCTCAAGTTTTAATGAGATGTTCGGGGAAAGGGTGAAAGGTTGATCCGTGTGTGACTGAGTGTGTTCAATAGCTGCATCTGTGAGTGTGTCTTTATGTCTAATGGCGAAAGGATAAAATAAAAAAAAATAAAAAATGAATAAAAACTTCGATAAAAACAAATGGCACTTAAAGAGGAGATATTCTTGATTCTTGGTGAAAGTTCAAAGGTTAAAAAGAATGACGTCACAACATCGACGACTCTTCGTTCTCGTTTTTGCATGGGAATAAAAAAAATCTTGAACGTATATTTGCCCGGAACTATTCAGTTTGACGACACTTTATGAAAGTTGTCTCCTCTTGTTTTAAATAGAACAGCCAATCAAGTAGCCTTCTTAACTCTGTGATTCCACCAGTGTTTGCAAACACAAACAACTTTCCATTCCTTCTCAGTTAGATGTGTCCTTAAGCTATGATTTGTTATTCGACAATGGATGGTGTTCTTAAATTGGTTCACGGTAATTGAAAGCGCGTGATTAAAACCCAACTTCAGGTTCAGTAATTCTCTCTCTCTCTCTCTCTCTCTCTCTCTCTCCCCCCTCCATCGACTGAACTGCATATATCTTCCTCCCCTGTCTACAGGTGAAAGGCTGGAGTCAACTCAACTAAACACTACGCTGTGACAATGAGATCAAACTTTGGTTGATTCCCTGTCACGTGATAGCCGCCAGGTAAACTGATTCGGTCTTGAGTTGACAAACTGGTGTACACACAGACAATACTCCATTCAAAAAATGGGTCGAATACAATGTCCCCTTTTCATTTTCCGTAAGCAGTGTTGGCGATACAAATTATTGGTTGTGAAAACTGGGAAGGAAATTATTACGACCTACAAAATGAAAAAAAAAAATGGATGCACTCTGTTGTTATGTGTGCGCTCAGCGAGTTGTGCACGCGGACGCACTTGCGCACGACTAAGTGGGAGCGCTGGTTGAATACTATTTTGAAGTCAGTTATAGCTATCTGTGTTCAATAAAGTCATGGGTAACTTTAGTTAAGGTTTACAGTAAAGGTCTAACTTCTATGACAATTTTTTTTATAAAAGCTGCTAAAATAGCAATATTAATATACAAAATAAATAACAAAAAAAAAAAGAGAAAAAAAACGTATTCACAAAATTATAAATTTTTATTATAGTATATTATAAATAAATTTGAAAATATAGTGATGCTAAATATAGACATGGCCGGATGACAACGAACATGGGCCGATACCTGCAGAGTAAATAAAGAAAAAAATAATTTTATGCAATTGGTATATGTGTATTGTGCATGTGTGCTACTTACACTTGCCCTCAAATTGTCGGCCCTGAAAAAAACCCCAATCGGTGGATTATCCGCCCCTCTACACTGCTCGACTCTTTAATGTAGACATGCATCCGTAATAATAGAAAAAAAAAATAAGATATTAGAAATGATATTTAATTGGAAGAAGAAAATTTAAAGACCTCTGTCCTATCCGGCCTTGCAATATCCGGCAGCTGGAAAGTCGACTGTGTACTTTTCTTTATCCATAAAAAAAAAAAAAACAAACTCCCCATAAAGTTTTCACTTTTTAAAAGACCAATCGTTAACTTTGAATCATTTAATAACAAACCTACTGTGCATATAATCAATCTATCAATATTTAAATCGTCCACTAGATTTTACTTTCCATTTTTTAAAAGCTATTTCAAAACACTGTATATATAGTTTCATTTTATTTTTACAGGGTAAAAAAAAAAATAGAACATGAAAATTCATATATATATTTTTTTTTTGTTATGAATTTCACGAAACAGCTGATGCCATTATCTCATGAATACGAGATATCTAAATATAAATTTACATCGGGAATATCCACAATATTGCAAATTATGACGCTGAAAAAAAAGGAAAAAAAATGAAATGTGCATTAAGCCACGGCATACAGCGCGTCCCTTAAAACTGAAAAACGTATCGCTTGCCTTTTAGGACCCTTATCTACATCGTTAAACATCTTCATAATCATCCTCATCTTTTTTTATTATTATTATTGGATGTCTCCATGTCCATGGAAATATAATCCATTAGATTTTTTGTTTTTGTTTTAATCCTTTTTTTTTTACATCTCCCAACCCTCCACCCAGAAAATATTCAACACCCCTCCCTACCCCCCCTCCCCGCACGCATTTTATTTTTGTTCCATCTCATATTGCCTGATGTGACTGATTTACATGCATCGATTCTGTAACGTCCAATGGGATGGACACGTTTGATGGGGAGAGCTGGACATTTGGTTCATACGTAGAAAATTATAAATATACATCTATATATAAAAGAATAAAAATATATAAAAAATAGTTCAGGGGACGTAATTTATTTTTAAAATTCCAAATTTTTAATGAAAGAACGTTTCTGTAATGACCAGTAAACATCGATATAAATATTATATAAAATAATGAAAAAATTAAAAAAAACAACTGGATTGATAATATTTAAGAAAAATAAAAGTTTGATGTAAATTCCTTATACTGTGAGATAAAATAAAAACATCTACTGAGGACCATCTGATCACACAATAACACCAATCACTAATAATTTAGTAATAATTGCTAATTCTCTCACTGATGCTAAGGGTAAGGGTCCATGTATGGACTGACCTCTCCACACCATACCGGCCATTGCATTATTTGGACTACATATTCCTTGCGGGTGACCCTGGAGATTGAGAACGAAAGAATGAATCAATGTTTTTGGCATGTACATTTCAACATTAATTAGTGAGACGAATCATGTCAACATTAGAACATTGTTGTGGGAAGAGAGAGGGAATGACCGCTGCATACATAGGTCATTGTGGTAATACTGTAATTCATAGGATGCATATATGACACATAACGAAATTCACTTTAGATATTACTCGGAAGATCAGGTTGAACTCTCCAGATAATGAATGCATCGATATCAACACTTATGGATTTTGTCACGTGACAATAACAGCGGCTCAGTATACGCAAACTAGACAACAGTTAAGACCACCATTGACAGAGCCACGCCCCCTCCCCCCCCATTAGACATTAGAATGGCTATGATATAAACACAGATTTACAATCGACAGAAAAGTCGACAAGAGCAGTGGTGTGTCTGCTGATCTGGTTTGGGGACGGGGTAGCGGGTGTGTGTGCGCGCGCGCGGCGCAGAACGCAACCGTGAGCGTTTAAAGTGTAATAATTATAAACCAGGTAATTTTTTATTTAACCCTAATAAAAAAAAAATGTTCTTGCATGTAGCGTTCCATAGACTATGGATTCTTGGTGTCTAGAGGAGTCATCATACATTTTCGTCAACTTCTAAAAAAATTAAATCCAAAATGTTTGGGCTTCAAAAGGGGTTTGGGCTTAAACTTGTATCTATAAAATATCCCCCCCCCCCTAAAGTACCCGTGGACTGACTGAACAGTCCCGCCCCCTCCCCCCATCTTCCCTCCCATCATTGAAGCACTGTCAGGGTAGAATTGGAGTCTGGTGTTTCTTTTTTCGACAAACATTACATTTCCTCAGCACCTTCCCCCTCTCCCCCCCCCCAACCCCCATCCCGCTCTCTGCCTCTCCTCAATGCCGGATAGTTTAACTTCTCTAACACTCTGCCCGGCTCTTCTGTTCCGTGAGATTACAAATATTTTCAAATTTAAAGAAGGAATAGTAAGAAAAAAAAAGACGTTCTACAGTCCGGCATTGGGGGGAGGGAGGGGGGAATTGGGGGTTGGGGGGGAGGGTAAATACGTTTAAATAAAAGAAACATTTCGTCACGCACATATCTGTCTGCATACAAAATAAAAAAGGAACAACTTAACTTCTGCTACGAAACCCTTATTTTAGCCATTATCTCCCCCTGTCCCGCCTTCTTTCACAAAAATATCTATATCCAAAATAAATACGAAAATAAAAATAAAAAAAAACAAAATGAAGCCAGAAGTGAGGGGAAAGGTGGCGGGGGGAGGAGGGGGAGGGATGGAGGACGGGGAAGTTTGAGGGTTAAAAAAAAAAAGAGAGGGGAGTGTGATGGAGAGAGAGTAGAAGAAAATAGCTCATAATTCAAAACTCCCTTTTTCCATTATTCAAAGTTGGACGCTCCATTAAGATAGAAACCATTCAAAAGTGAAGCTAGGACATGAAATGTATCATAAATAAACATTGCTTTCTTCTTCCGTTAGGGGCTTTTATTTCAAACAGTGATAGTTTTGCGCTGACGGGTTACTCCTCCTCCCCCTCCTCCCCACCGCCCTAACCCTTCGTCCCCATATATATATATCCCGCGCCCCCCCCTGAACTTTTTTTTTTGTATTTCTTTTACACTCTGTATTTATTTATTTTTGTATATTGGTCTTTGTATTGTATATATATATTTTTTTCATGTATGTATATATTCTTTATATCGTTTAGCGGCTTTCAAAACGAATCAAGGTAATATAAGAATTGGGGGAGGGTGTGGGGGTAGGGAGGGTGGGGGGGGGAAGGGGAGGAGAGGATATATATATAAATGCAAGGGGGAGGGGGCAAACGAGGAAAGTTGTTGTCGTTTTGTTTTTTTTTGGAGAGAATGTGATGGCTGAATAAAAAAACACAAACACACCAGACAAAACACGGATGCTCGCCCTTAGCATACTTTCGTGAATGTAAGACGAGGTTTTCTTTCTCCCCCACCACCTCCTCCTCCCCCTCCTCCCCCTGCACGGTATTCGGCTGGTCAAGATTGTCCATTACAGCCAGTTGTCTTGGATAAATTAAAGTTTAAAAAAAAAATAAACCCAAAAAAATTTTTTTAAAAATGTTCATTCAAATTTCTTTCTCTTTTTGTTTTTTGTTAATGTCTACGTTCAAACACGGTCATTTCGTTTATTTAGTCAGACGTACAAAAAAAACACACTGATAGACAAACAGAAAATATGAAATGAAATAAATATTTAATTGCCATTTCACGTTTCTTTTTTTTTTAAAGACAATTACAGGAGGTGGGGGAGGCGGAATTGAGTTGATTGAGGCTTCGGGCTCTAAAAGAAGATATTGGACTCTAAAAAACAAGATCGACATCAAAATGTGTATAAAGATGGGCTCTGCTGGCTGCCCCCCCCACACACCCTCCTATTATATCACGGCCGTGAGATACGCTGCTGGATAATTTGAATCTCAGATGAACCCCATGTGTCTGTTTCTGATTCGAACATACACACAATGATAGAGTCGGATAGATATGAACAGGTGTATTGGTATATGTAAAGGCGTGTATATATACTACTATTTGCTTTTACCTTCTTTTAAAACGACTGAATGGTCATTTACAGGTGAGACGGTGGTAGTTAAGTTGTAAGCTGTTTGACGTGTGCATTGTACGGGTTCTGAAATTTTTGTGATACTTTCGAGGTCATAGGCAAAAACTTGAACACCTAACTATTTTTAGGGGCATCATAGGATGAAGTCGTCATTTCCTTCTTCTGTCATCATTTACTTCTGACGTCATTAATTTCTGACAGCATTCGCTTTTGACGTCATCCACTTTTTTTTTACATCATTTACCCCTGACATCGTTCACCCTTGAAATCATCTACTTCTGACGTAACGTCACATAACCTTCTTCTGACATCATCTACATATGACATCATTTACTTCTGACATGATTTACCTCTTAGGTCAATGTTGTAGTGTTTGTCTATTTGATGTCTTACTTTCTTCAAACTGACTTTTTAAAAGTCAGATTACCTATACTGTATAACGAAAAGTTTGGGTTAGATCCTAAAAGTGACATGTTGGTCTAAGCACCCCTATCTTCTAAATATTGGAATATGTTATTATTATTAAATAAAGACTCACGCTGAACTAACTAATTCGTACCACTGACCAAAAATAGGACAGTTAACCTGGTTCCACTGTCCATTTTCCACACAAAAACTGACGGCTGCATTGTTCATGTTGGCATATCTTTGTGGCATGGGCAAAGTGCGGCCCACTGATCCATATACCGCCCGCTTGGGCTATAAACGGCTGGCTGGGCTATAAATGGCTGGCTGGGCTATAAATGGCTGGCTGGGCTATAAACGGCTGGCTATGCTATAAATGGCTTGCTGGGCTATAAACGGCTGGCTTGGCTATAAATGGCTGGCTGGGCTATAAACGGCTAACTGGACTATAAATGGCTTGCTGGGCTATAAATGGCTGGTTGGGCTATAAACGGCCAGCTGAACAAAGTACGGTTCTCTGTACAATATTCGGCCCGTTGAACCAAGCACGGCTCGTTTATCTTTATGATCCAGCGTTTGACCAGAAGGCTTATAAATTATGAAAAATTTAATTTACATAAGTTCATTTCAAAACCAAATCCATCTTTCCCGGCCCTTCTTTTAGCCCATTCCTGTAGTCTAGCTCCTAGCCCGGGGTCCACCAATTCAAAAGATGCCGTAAGGTCCCCTCGAGGAAAAATGGTCATGCCTTGCTTAGTTGTCCAGTGTTCAGTAAAGTTACCTTAAGTCCCTAAGGGCCCATCGGGGCGGATGAAGTGTAGAATTCATCTGTTTCAGAAACCTCGGCAAATGAAGGGATTGTGTGGTTAGCACAACGCCCAGCCGCCTTTACTCCCCACAACTTAAAGTCAGGTACCCATTTAAAGCTAGGTGGACTTGGGGACTTTCATCAGGACCTGACTGAGATTCGAACCCAGGACTCTCCGGACGACAGTCGAGCACGACAACCCGTCCCCATTTCTCCAGTTTTTACCCACTGCCCCTCTCCAGAGACGGACCTGCAATGGAAGCGGGGGGGGGGGGTTTAACATGTAACTGGACTGGTTGAGATTCGAGCCCGCAACCAGCGTCTAACCTCACAACTTCTGGATCGCCACCGAGTCTCCTCAGACCGGACTGTCTGCATCGCCATCTGGCAACTTGCCTAAGGGAGATAACGCTTCGTGATCTATTTTTGTTTCTGTTAATTTAATTTATTATTCATCAATATTATCATTTTTTTTTGTTTAACGTAATAGAACGATTAATTTTTTAAAGAAAAATGTTTGCCTAATAATATACGCAGTAAAATCAATTTAAAAAAAATGCCTGAAAAGATAAATTAAGGAATTTATATAGTTTTCCTTATTTATTTAATGCTGTCAATATAATTTAACAAATTCTAATATAATTATATAATTATAGTGTAATTATGGAAGGCTTTTATACACATGATATAATCGTTAAAATGAAAATATAATAATTCTATCTAATTATATTCTCCGCAATATCTTTTTGTGTGACATTTGCAATCATTTGTCAATAACAAAATGAAACAGTGGATTTTGATGGAGATGAATTGTCAGAAAGTTCCGCGATGAATACATAAACAGTTGTTTTTTTTTACATTTTGGAAACGCCATTTTTTTGTTGTTGGCTGTTGTTGTTTTGTTTGAATAAATAAATAAAAGAAAACACTATTGCTTTTAACAAAAATGTAATTTTATAAAAATATGTGTTATTTATTCTAGAAACTCATGAAATTGAATTGTTAATTTCTCGAACATTACACGAAAAAGTATAATGACAATAATATATGCAAATAAGGGGCCCATACACATCTAATGCAAAACAATCTTTATTCTTTGAACTGAAGGCTACTTGATGCAGTACAATACGAACTTTCTATTACTGTTGAGTGGTGCAGAGGCTCGACTGTCGTTCTGGGTTCGATCCACGGTGAGAACAAAATAATTTTATTTCCAAGTCCTAGTAAAAGTTGGTTTAAGTCCAACAAGTTCCCCAGCTTTAAATGAGTACCTGACTTACGATGGGGAAATAAAGGTGACACACTGACTATTGTGCGGCTCTTTTAAAGTATAAATGGAAAGTTCTCAACGACCTCATGCGTGTCCACCCCTGTCAGACAGCCTTGTAATACGGAGCATTTCTAATGTAAAGCCTGCTTGGGGACGTGCATAGGGGGCCCTGCGAGTAAAAACTTTAAGGCCCATCATGCAAATAAGCCATATGCAGTTTATTGATGAGATTGATTGTAATAGTCTCTTCACCCAACTGGTCTAAGTACGGGGAGCCATAATACTGTCATTTAATATGGGGGCCCATAATACTTTCATTTAATATGGGGGCCCACAAAGCTGTCTTTTACTATGGGGTGTGTGTACCCATAAGGCTGTCATAATGACTCTGACTTTAAATCAATTACAAAATTAGCCAATTTTCTTTATCATGTTGTATCGGTTAAGATCCATATCGGATTTATAGTTACAGGTTAAACTGAAAACAGTATTTCATCCTGTTATGATAATCATAATGCAATTGGTCAATGTTTGTATATTTGGTTAGAAAACATCAACTTTCGTTACAATTGTTAGTACATAAATTGTGTTTCTGAAAAATGAAGAATTCGGCTTAGGAATTTATTGGAGCGGTAATTGAGGAATTTTAATCTAAATGAGTGAAAAAGTAAATGAATAGTTCTACGCTAATGTGAAGATGAATTAAACTTTTGCCTGTAGAATAACCCACTACCAGCTCGTTAAGTACGAAGTTAAAATTTTCACCAGCGAAGTAAAGTCTTAGTAAACTCTCAACATGACCATCTCCTCAACAACAGGGAGAGGAGGAGGAGGGGAGGGGGGTCTGGAAAGAGGAAGTGGTCAATAAGGGTCATCTTTAAAAAAAATATTCCAGTGCCTGAGGCTAGAGTTGGATGACCCATGACCCTTGTATGATTCTTACCCTAGACTGGGAAAACAAAAAAAAATGGACAAGGGGGGAGGTGTTGAGACTTGAGGGTGTCTGTGTGGGGTGTGGGGGGGGTAGGGCTATGTATCGATTTTCATAGTGAAGATATGAAATTAAACAAGAAATATTCAACTGGGGAGGTTTGCCGTTCCTTACCCCCCCCCCCAAACCCTCACTCCCAGCACTGTTTCCGCTTCTTCGCTCCTTTCTCTTTTATCCATTCCTCTCTTTCACTCCTTTATCATCTTCCTTTATTATATATGATATGAGAACCCCCCTTGTATTGTTTGATCTAGTGAATAGATGGGTCTTCGTACAGGGACAGCGAGTAGAGAGAGAGAGAAAAAAACCGCTGGACCTTCCAAGTAGAAACCATTATGCAAATAGTGCGGCCTATGACAAGGAAATGAGTCTGCTAGCGGCCACTCATTAACTCGGCTACTGGCCAGCTTGACCACCATATTTTAAAAACGGATCGATTCTTTTTCCATTCCGGCCAAAGCCGTATTATTATTCCGCCCAGATACCCCCTTTCGATCAATTTAGAAACCGTCCACTCCACCCCCACCCTTTTTCCCCCCTTTCTCCTTACAAACACACTACAATTTTTTTTTCTACTTTATTTTCCGGCCATATATTCGTAAATACATCGTCTTCAGCATTTTAGTTTCGAATCTAGGTCCCTTGGCTATAAATGTTATATTGTTCTATTTTAAAAAGAAAAAAAAATCATGTTTTAGCCTGTTCGTGTTTTATCTCCTTGGCGCTCTAATTTTAGCAATTATTATTTTTGTTATGTTTATATGGAATATATTATTCGAAGGCTTTTTCGCTGTTTACTATAAAAGCGATGCCAGAATTTGTATATATATATATATATATATATATATATATATATATATATATATTCACTTGTAGGTCTAAGCATGTAATCGAATTATATCTGTCCTTGACCCCTCGTTGCTCTTAATCCACCCCTCCGCCCCTGCCTCACCCCATTCCTATGAAATGTAATAATTTGGAAAAAAAAAAGCACCAAATATTACATGAGTTTCTTCCCTTTTTTTATTTTGTGATTTGAAAAAAATAATAATTTAATTCATGTTATATAGATGGATGAGTTATTAACAAAAAATAAATAATAATAGAGCAAACTGATAAATGCACAAATGATTTATAGGCACAGAGGTTTTAGGCTTGCTGCATTTATACTCTCTCTTTCTCTCACACACACTCTCTCACTCTCTCTTTCACACACAGGGCGCACGTAAAGTACAATGCATACCTAAATACATACCTGCCTACATACACACACATGCTTACAAACATACACACACATGCATACATATATATCTAAATACAGATAGAGTTTACATGTCATAATGCCATATTTAGTCCCATTCAATCGGTACAGGGACCTTTTTTTTTGACATCACCATGTCATATAGCCATACTTCGCCCCATGCGATGTAGACACAGTGACCTATACTAATATCACTCCGTCTACATGTCAAACAAACACACACGTTCAATCCTAGCACAAGGACCTGCTTTCATACTACTCTGTCATATTGCCACACATCGTTACATATAATGTCATCACAGGGATCAATTTCGACATAGCACTACACAAAGGGGAAATCAACTACACACACTGTGTTAGTACAGGGGACAACATACTTTGGACCTATTCTGATATTAATCTGTCATAACGGCAGACGTACACGCCCAGTTTCTCTTTGTACTCTACACAGTTTCGTCTCATGCAGCCTTTAATCTCGCCTTGAACTATTCCAAGTATAAAATTTGCAATATTAATGGTCATAATAAAATTTACTGCGCTCAATCACGGAATGGTGAGGGGGTTGTCATGGCAACCCGTGTCAATTAGAACTGAAGGAGTTAAAATTTATAAAGGCGGTACACACAAACACACACACAGCACACACACACATACACACACACTACGCTCGGATAAACACACACTCAAGAGCAAACATGCTCTCCCCCCCTCCCCACCCACCCCGCTCCCCTTGAACGCTTGCTCACCGCGAGCTGGTGATGGACGCAGATGACTGTACGGTCAAGAAAATTGGACAGGCTAGTTTGGACAGTGGAAAGAGACAAAAGGTGCAATTACAGCTTTGCAGTTTTTAATCAGGTTGTGGACGATTGACCACTTGGTTAATGTTTAGTTATTTGTATATATTATTTTTGTCTGTCTATCTATCTATCTATCTATCTATCTATCTATCTATCTATCTATCTATCTATCTATCTATCTATCTATCTATCTATCTATCTATCTATCTATCTATCTATCTATCTATCTCTCTCCCCTAGTCTGCCGTGTCTGTCCTTCTGTCAGTTTGCCTGCCTGCATGTCCTGTCTCGTCTGTCTGTCCATCCCTAACCTATTAGCAAACAACTCGCAGTCTGATCATATTTTCTATATTCTTCGATTTTAGAGCATTTTCGAAAAAAAAAGCTCTATTGTCCCTGTTTTGTCTGTCTGTCTGTCCGTCTGTCCGTCATGCACCCTAGATCTCAACAACCCATAAGTCCGAGACCCATGATGTATATATCATTTTGTAGGTCTTGGCCTGCCAAGAAATGACTTTTTTCCATTTCGCGATCTGACCTCTCAGGCCGTAAAAGGGGCCTTATAAAGTACCGTTTTTACTGTATAAGCTATATTAATAATGAAGCGCTCTATACTCTCAGCAACCATAAGTCCTAGACCCATGCATGTGTATATCATTTTGTAGGTCTTAGCCTGCCATGTGTACATCAAAAGTTCATTTCGCGATAGGACCTTTGAGGGCGGACTTCAGGGCTCATAAGGGGCTTATATATTATATATAAACCTTGTACGTTCAATAGCCGTTCATTTGGTGCGAAATACTGCAGCACGTAGTTTCACCAAGATTTATTAAGAAACTCATCAAATGAAATAGTAAGCTTGTGTTCTGAGTTTAATTGAAAGTATCAGAGCTATGCAACAATTGACGGAGTTTTCGGACAATTAAATGACTATAATTTCGAATGTTTTCAATTATGAGTCCTATTTCAGTAACCACAAACCACTTGTAGTTAGATTTAAGAGAAAATAATTTTTTTTCAAATATAAAGAAACGTCTTTATAAATTTTTTTACAGATATATACATTACACACTTGAATTTATAAACATTTCCAAAATTTGCAAATATTTACTGAAAGATAGCATACGTAATGATACATAACATGAAAATGCGCTAACACGTCCTGTGTCCAGAATGGAACAGGCTTAATTGCTTGTTTTTTTAAAATCATCTTTTTTAGATATTTAAACATATTTATAGAATATACTGTCTCCAAGTGCATATTAAATCTGGCCAGATTTCTGCAGGCCTATTTGAGCTTGGCTTATCTCTGCAGGCCTCTTTGGAGCTGGCCTATCTCTGCAGGCCTATTTGAGCTTGGCCAGTCTCTGCAGACCTAGTTGAGCTGGCCTATCTCTTGCAGGCCTATTTGAGCTGGCCTATCTCTCGCAGGCCTATTTGAGCTGGCTTATCTCTGCAGGCCTATTTGGGCCTGGCCTATCTCTGCTGAGCCCTATTTGGAGCTGGGCTTATCTCTGGAGGCCTATTTGAGCCGGCCAGTCTCTGAAGCCCTATTTGAGCTGGCTTATCTCTGCAGCCCTGGATTTAGAGCTGGACTCATCTCTCTGAGCCCTATTTGAGCTGGCCAGTCTCTGAAGCCCTATTTGAGCTACAGGACTTATCTACTGCAGGCCTCATTGAGCTGGCTTATCTTCTCTGCAGGCCTATTTGAGGCTGGCCCTATCTCTGCAGGCCTATTTGAGCTGACCAGTCTACTGCAGACCTATTTGAGCTGGCTTCATCTCTGCAGGCCTATTTGAGCTGGCCAGCTCTGAAGCCCTATTTGAGGCTGGCGTATCTCTGCAGCCCTATTTGAGCTGGTTTATCTCTCCATGGCTTATTTTGGCTGGCCAGTCTCGAAGCCCTATTTGAGCTGGCTTATCTCTGCAGGCCCTATTTGAGCTGGCTTATCTCTGCAGGCCTCTTTGAGCTAGGCCTATCTCTGCAGGCCTATTTGAGACCGGCCAGTCTCTGCAGACCTATTTGAGCTGAGCTTCTCCCTGTAGGCCTATTTTGGGCTGGCCTATCTCTCTGCAGGCCCATTTGGAGCTTCCGAGCCTATCTCTGCAGGCCTATTTGATTTTTGGGCTGGCTTATCTTCTGCAGGCCTATTTGAGCTGGCCTATCTCTGCAGGCCCACCTGTTGGAGCTGGCCTATCTCTACATGCCTATTTTGAGCACCGGGCCTATCTCTGCAGGTGCCTATTTGAGCTGGCCTATCCTCTGCAGGCCTATTTGAGCTGGCTTATCACTCTGGAGGCCTATTTTGAGCTGGCCCTACTCTCTCAAGCCCTATTTGAGCGGCCTATCTCTGCAGCCCTATTTCAGCTGAAGCTATCTCTGCAGGCCTATTTGAGCCCGGCCCATCTCTGCAGGCCTATTTGAGCAGGCCAGTCTCTGAAGCCCTAGATTTGAGCTGGACGATTCTCTGCAGGCCTATTTGAGCTGGCCTATCTCTGCAGAGCCTATTGGGAGCTGGCCTATCTCTGCAGCCCTGTTTGGGCTGAGCCTGTCTCTGCAGGGCCTATTTGAGTTGGCTTATCTCGCTGCAGGCCTATTTGGGAGCTGGCCTATCTCTGCAGCCCCTATTTGAGCTGGCCTATCTCTGCAGGGCCTATTTGAGCTGGCTCATCTCTGCAGGCCTATCTTGGGCTGGCTAGTCTCTGCAGGCCTATTTGAGCTCGGCGTATCTCTGAAGCCCTATTTTGAGCTGGCGTATCTCTGCAGCCCTATTTGAGCTGGCCTTACTCTGCAGGCCTATCTTGAGCTGTCCAGTCTCTGAAAGCAATATTGGCGAGCTGAAGCCTATCTTTGCTGAGGCCTATCTTGTGTTTGGCCTATCTCTGCAGGCTTATTTGGGCTGGCCTATCACTGCAGCCCTACTTGAGGCTGGCTTATCTCATAAAATTTATATACAAAACACCTCTCCACCCAGGCCTATTTGAGCTGGCTTATCTCTGCAGGCCTATTTGAGCTGGCCTATCTCTGCAGCCCTATTAGAGCTGGCTTATCTCTGCAGGCCTATTTGAGGCTGGCCTATCTCTGCAGGCCTATTTGAGCTGGGCTTACGGCTGTCTATGGCCTATTTGACCTGGCTTATCTCCTGCAGAGCCCACTTTCGCTGGCTTATCCACTGCAGCCCTATTTGAGAAGCCTTAACTCTGCAGGCCTATTTGAGCTGAGCCTATCTCTGCAGGCCTATTAGAGCTGAGCCTATCTCTGTAGCCCTATTTTGAGCTGGCTTATCTCTCGCAGGCCCATTTGAGCTCGGCTTATCTCGGCAGGACCCTGATTTGAGCTGGCCTATCTCTGCAGCCCTATTTGAGGGCTGGCCTATCTCTGCACAGAAGGCCCATTTGAGCTGGCCATTCTCTGAAGCCCTATTGCAGAGCTGGCTTATCTCTCCGCAGGCCTATTTGAGCTGGCCTATCTCTGGCAGGCCTACTTGAGCTGGCTTATCTCTGCAGAGCCTATTTGTAGCTGGCCCTTATCACTGCAGGCCTATTTGAGCTGGCTTATCTCCTTGCAGGCCCTATTTGGAGCTGGCTTATCTCTGCAGCCTCTCTTTGAGCTGGCCTATCTCTGCAGGCCTATGTTGAGGCTGGATTATCTCTGCAGGCCTATTACGGGCTGGCTTCATCTCTGCAGGCCTATTTGAGCTGGCCTATCTCTGCAGTCCTATTTGAGCTGGCTTATCTAATTATTATATATTATTAATAATATTAAATTCTGCAGGCCTATTTGAGCTGTTGCCAGTCTACTGAGGCCCTAGTTGAGCTGGCTTATCTCTGCAGGTCCTATTTGAGCTGGCCTATCTCTGCAGGCATATTTGAGCTGGCCTATCTTTCCTCTGCAGGCCTATTCGAGCAGGCTTATCTCTGCAAGCCTATTTGAGCTGACCAGTCTCCTGCAGCCCTATTTGAGGCTGGCTTATCGCTGCAGGCCTATTTGAGCTGGCTTATCTCTGCAGACATATTTAAGCTTGGCCTGTCTCTGGAGTCCTATTCTTTGTCTGTTTCTTTTATATGGCTAAAAAATACTTCCATTTTACGTCCACTCAATTCGGAGAAACGGATAGAAGAAAAAAACCTAAGTGGGGAAGGAAATGACATAGATAAACAGAACAACAGCTACTGAAATCAAGAGATTATTTATTGAGAATTTTGGTTTTTTTTTTTAGGTCCTTCAGCCGTACGTGACGTCCACCAAGCCATGTGAGCCGCCAGACACTTTAGTTTTCCAGTCACACTAGTGACAAGGGGGCGCATGGAATCACCCCCCCAATCACTCCCTCCACCCTTCCTTTGCCCAAAAGTCGCGGGGGTGGGGGGAAGGAAGTAGGCGACCTCTACATATTTGTTGCAGCTAAATAAATAAATGTAACTGCATTTTGAGATAGACATACCCCCCTAACTCACAACTCTCGAGACACCCCCGCCCCATCCACTGACAAAGTTTTTAAGTGACCTCCGTCATTGGGAAGTGTGGGCATGGTCATTGTAGTCTTTTAAAACAATGAGTTCAGAGATTTTTTAGAATTAATCATTTTCATTTGAAACATTTTCTGGTAATACATTCCAACGCATATATTATTTGAGGGAATTCACTTATTTTGTTTAAGCGGATCAAGCATTACTGTTTTGTAGGTTGACATATGACCTCTGACTCACACACTTGATGTGCCCGTCCTCCTGACTCAAACACTGGATGTGCCCGTCCTCCTGACTCACACACTTGATGTGCCCGTCCTCCTGACTCACACACTAAATGTGCCCATCCTCCTGACTCACACACTTGATGTGCCCGTCCTCCTGACTCACACACTTGATGTGCCCGTCCTCCTGACTCACACACTGGATGTGCCCGTCCTCCTGACTCACACACTTGATGTGCCCGTCCTCCTGACTCACACACTAAATGTGCCCGTCCTACTACACAACGTCACGTATTCTGACTGCAACGTTTAGAATTCGACCCCACCTTCTCCGCCCCCTATCTACACCGACAGGTGAAACTTTCCCCTCCCAAATGAATGACCCATCTTGGTTGACCATGTTACATAGCCCAAGGTCATGGTCAAGCCAAGCTCCCAACTTAATTTGTTATCCGTAATGACACATGCATGGATAACGTGATCATCCCCTACCCCCCGACCTTTATTAAGTTAAGTTAGAATGAGTTAATAGACATTAGATGAAAGATGTAGTAGAATATAATTCTGACAGGCTTAGAGTGGACATAGGTAGCGTTGATATACGTAGTTTGAAGAGAAGTGAAGTGTACTAAGTTTAATTAAAGTTCTATTAAAGTATTTTGTATATATTGTACTGCACTGAGTTCTGTCCTGTTTTATATATTAGTCAGACAAGTAAACGTAACATATTTAGCTAGTATAAAAGTTAATGTTACATATTTGGTGAAGTTTATTAAAATCACCGTAACTACTAACCATGACACACCTTCAAGCAAAAAATTCAAAATTTAATTAACTTTAACTGTTGTTGGTCATTTCTTTTTAAAATAAAGTGTAAAAAACGTGAAACAAAAAGAAACAACCAAAATCAATAAAAAAAATTTTTTTCATTTCTAAAATTTCATCCAAACTTTCTGAAACACTTTACAGAATGCTAAAGGCTTAGACAAACCTGGTATTATTTTATTATTATTGTTTTTCTCCTTCTATTTTTATTTTTTTAAAATGTGTTTTGCCTTTGGGGGGAGTGTTAGCTTAATAAAATATTTCTTGCATGGGAAGACTCTGTCCAGATTTTAATATCCACCAACAAAACAAGCAATTTCCTTCGCGTACCCAGATCCGGCAGCTTTCGGACGCCATCCGCGTGACCCCTCCGTTTTTACTCATAATATTTCACGAGTTCAGTGAATGTCATTTGCAGTTATTTCTTTTTCCCTGAGTAAAATGAAAAATATCGATTTTTTTTTAACACAAACGGGTGTCCGTAGAAATAAATTCGGTTATTTTTTTCAAAAGCGATGTATTAAATTTCTGAAGGAAGGTGGCGGGGGGGGGGGCGGAACTTGAGATATTTGGAAAATTTGAGCTTCAAAAAAAAAATGGCAGAACAGAAAGAAAAAAAAAATATAAAAAAATTGTAAAGAAATGAAAATAAATATTTTCTACTGCCCCATTGCCAAGTTGCGGGGGGGGGGAGGAAAAATAAATAAAAAATAAAATAGAAACGATGCTGCATAAAAGAGGAAGAGGGAGAGAAGGAGGAAGAGAGAGAGGGAAAAGACAGAGTGGAGAGGGATAGAGAGAGAGAAAAGATGGGGGGAAGTCAATAACTTTTATGAAATGTAAAGAACATTTTAAATGCCTGGAATTTAACAGAAGCGATTGGGAAAGAAATGTGGAAGATGGGTGAGGGGGTGGGAGGAGGGGAAGAGATGAGAGGGGGGTGAAGAAAAGAGACCAAGAAAAGAGCTTGGTGATGATGGCAGGCTGTGGAGGGGGGGGGGGGCGTCGGACGGACGGAAGGGTGAAGAGGAGCATTTGAAAAAAAAAATATAAATCAATATCTTATACATGTTTGCTAAGAAACGAAACAAAAAAAAATAAATAAAAAAGATAAATATTTGAAAATAGATTTGATTTAATAGAAGGAGATGTCCTGCCTGCCTCTTCTATATTTCGGTTTTTTTTTTTTATTTATATTTATATTTATTATCTTTTCCTTTTTCTTTTCTCATAATAAACGATTTTATTTATTAAGGTTTATTTTCGTGTTTCTTTTTATTCTGATTTTTTTTATTTTTTATTTATCTTTCTTTATGTTCATTCACTCAATCTTCATTGCTCTCATCCTTTATTTTCGATATATCGATCTATTTATTAAAATGTTTCTTCAAAGTTTGCAGTAAGATTTTCATACTGAGATTGATTCTGCCATAGAAAATTTTGCCTTGTGCTTCAAAGCTAAAATAGATCTCTCATCAGATTAATCTATCTATCTATATTTATCTAAATATCTATCTATCTATCTATCTATATTTTTCTATATCTATCATATTTTAGCCTATTTATATGTTATCTACTCCCCCACCTTCGAGGGAGCGGATGGTCGTGAGGCAGAGCGCTCGATTGTCAGCTTAAGTGTCCCGGGTTCGTTTTACTGGTCATGGTGAAAGTTCCCTCCATGTCCCTCCATGTCCCTTGTTGTGCCTCCACGACCATTGCACTATCAGATTATGGGGATGAAAGAAGGGTACCTTATAAAAAAATGTCTTACAGTGGCTCACAGCACCTAGGAGATACGGGGACTTTACAAATCTGCCTCTTCGTCATTTACTTAACATGTGTGTGTTTGAGTGTTAATTTCACCATATCTATGTACATATGTATAAATATGTTTGCATAATTATCAAATTATCAGGTATTAAATACCAGCGGGTTCTCTCGTGAATCAGCCAGCGATATGGGAATTCAATAAACTCATTTACAGATATTTACACATATTTCAGTAATAGGATAAATAATTTTAACATGAACAATGAAAAACGAAAACATGGATAGTGAATATAAAAAAATGATAATAAAATGAAAATGAGTTCTAGAAATAAAAAAACAAAAATCTCTTTTATTCTTTATCCTGCTGTATATTAATTTCATTTCAATAAGGAAACAAATAAAACAAAAATTGGCGGGAAAAAACAAACAAACAAACAAACTCCTCCTCGCAACAAAATTCTATTATGACGGCATTTTTGGTCATAAAAGAAAATTTAAAAAACTGAAAAAATAAAAAAAGTTTCATTTTTTTTTTAAAAAAAAGGGAACAAATTTCTCGTTGAGGTGCTGACTCTAAGATTACAAAAGTCCGAACTGGAAACAAAAAAATGATTGTTCTGCAGACGCATAAAACTGCAATCTCATTTATTATTCCAGAAAAAAAAATGATAAAAAAAAATCGATAACCATCCCTCTCTCTCTACCCCCTCCACCCCCACCACCCACCCCGTGTCTCCGCCAGGACTCTTATTCCAGCGTCCCACCCCCCACCCCCAACCGTCCAGTCCACCCTTACCTTCCGTTAGCGCTTTTTTCCCTAATAAAGGGAAAATGTAATTAAATTTTGTTGGTCCTAAAAAAAATATGACGGCAAAAATTTTTATGAGGAAATTTTTTTTATATCATTTATTGTCGCGTGAGGGAAAAGGCGGATGCAGAAAAAAATCAGCCTTTTTGTGTGTGTGTGTGGGGGGGGGGGAAGGGGGGTTGGTCATTTAATTAAAAAAAATGAACATTTAAAAAAAAAAAAAACAACTGGATTAAACTGATAAGGGACGGAATTGTGTGAGTCACAGTTTTCAAGGCTCAGGTCGTACATGTTGTTTGTTGTTGGTGGAGGCGGAGGGGGGGGGGGGAAAGAGGCGCAGTTTTAAAAAATAAAACAAATGTGAGTGCAGATGGCGGTTAGTTCAGGGGGGGGGGTGGCACCAGCGGTTAGGTCATTTTAAAAAAAAAAAATAAATAAAACCAATAAATAAGCAAAGCACGGGATAGATACAACAAGTTAAGGACAGTTGAAATAAGTTTATAGAAAAACTGGGAATGTGCAAAACAAAGTGTCAAGATTTGTTTTTGTTATCTACTCGAATGGGCTGACGATCAAACAACAAATCAATTCAATAAACGCATGGGTCATTCCCTCGTTCTTAGTAGGCCTATATATTTGCTATTGTCATAAATAATCTAAATTATGTGCTCTCCTCAACCATTTTTTTTTTTTAAATTACACTTCTATTAATAGAATTTAAAGCTTTGTCAATAGTTGCGCTTTTTTGATTAAAATATAACAAACTAACTACTTTAAAAAAAAAAAGCGTAAAAAAAAATAATAAGTCAAACAAAAACTAGCCAAACAAAAATAAGTTAAAAACCAGCCAAAAAAACAGAACAAACTTTATAGTAAAAGAAAAAAAACACGCCAAAATCAGCCAAAACAGGCTGAATTTTATAATAAAAGAAAAGACAATCCCAATCCAGCCAAAAAACAAGCGGAACTTTGTTACAAAAGAAAGAAACATCTATTGTAAACTAATTGAAGTGGTTGAAAATAAAAAGCTGACATCAGCATTTTTCACACTCGGAGCCTGATGTTGTGCTTCGTGTTATTGTTGATGTTTTTATTAATATGGGTTTCTGTCATTATTTTATTACTATAACATGCGTATAAATGAAAACAATTATTTTTTTTAAAGGATACGGGAGGCTGTTGAATTTGTAGAAAGTAAAACAATTGCCCCCCCCCCTCGCCCTCTTTTTTTTTTTTAGATCCTTTTAGCGTTAATACGATCAGATGAATGCATCATCTTCTCCTTTACATTTGGGGGATTGTGTGTTAGCAGGGCGCCTGGCACCCTTTTCTTCGTCAACAAATGTCACGTGATCATTATTAGACCTGTCTCCACTTTGCATCTTGACCAAGACTTGAAAAAAATCCAGAGCAATATCGGGGTCCCAGGTTCGGGGCCCCTCATGTCGTGAAACGTTTTTTTTTCTTGATTGTCTTCTGAAAAATATCATCCTGGAGTGTACCCGAACACTTCTATCTTTATATCAAAACGTATTTGTATACCATACACTTACCAAACATATATACAAAACTTACATGCCAAACATACATACATACCAAACATCATACATACATTAATAACAAAATATCATGTGTGTGTGTATATATATATATATATATATATATATATATATATATATATATATATATATATATTTATATCAGTGCTCGATTTAAGAAAAAACCAGTGCCGGGGATGAACAAAATTTTCTGCAGAGCCGGGGATAAATGTCATCCCCGGCGGGGATGAAAAAAAACTAAACCAGAGCCGGGGATGTCAAGTCTCAGTGCCGGGGATATCCCCGGCATTCCCAGCGGCGGCGAGATGCCAACAATTTTTTTTGAGGATCTTCAATTTACATACCACGGGCCAACAAGTAACTCATTTATTTTCATGGACAAAACCAACAAAAAATTAAAAAAAAAAAAATGGTGAAAACATTTGTCTTAATTAACATAGTTCACGTTGGTTCAAACAAATTTGAAGCTGCACATAAATTGGACAAGCAATGAATTTATTTTTAACAAAAAATGCAAAATTTTCAGATAGTCTTTGTTTGTTGAAACCAAATATTCTATTACTCATAATTATTTCAATTATTTAAACAGATTATGACGTTGTTCCATAACTAATTCTTTTGTTGGTTTGCCTGAAGGTACATCCTTGGCAGAATTTGACGTATATTATAGCTGTGAATAAGTCTTGAAAACTTATATTACACTATTTACGAGCAAATGGTTTTACTCCAGTGTTACCATTAAACATAAATCTAGTGCGTGCAGAATAAAACATTATTTTATCAATACATCGAGTACTTGGGTATTTTGATTTGAACTTAAAATTAAACTTATTAAAGTCGGATATTCTAAACTTGTAATAAATTATTGCTACGGATATGCTGTAACACATGACTTACACGCAGTAGACGTAGTATGAAGATAATCTTTTCGAGATTTGACTCTTTGAAATACAGTTGTTTGTTTGTATAAGACATTTTTGTTTGGGTTAACGTTTTTGCAAGACGGCTCTTTAGTAACTCAATTTAAAATTATAAAACAAAAATATTACTTTAAATCTTTGTCTGGATTTGTATATAAAAATAACATTTTTCGATTGATAACTTGCGCCTTACGACTTACTAGCGACGAATTAAAAGTGAACATAAATTTAGAACCAAAGATTACAAAAAAAAAATACTTCGAACTCTTACTGTACGTTTATTTCTATTGATTCGGTAGATAGAAGCGCAGTATGAAGTTTTTGAAGTTACACGGAAATATTTACCAGTGCTCGCTCGACTTAAGAAATAATCAGTGCTGGGGATGAAAAAAAATTCTGCAGAGCCGGGGATAAATGTCATCTCCGGCGGGGATGAAAAAAACTAAACCAGAGCCGGGGATGACAGTCCTCAGTGCCGGGGATATCCCCGGCATCCCCGGCGGTAAATCGAGCACTGATATATATATATATATATATATATATATATATATATATATATATACATACATGTATACATACATACATACATACAAGCAAACTTACATACATAACAATATGCATACATACATAAATACAAACATATACATACATGCATACATACATACATACATACATACATACAAACAAACTAGTATATACATTACATACATCTAAACCTACTCTTCATACATACATACACCTTTATGCATACTTCGCATCCATATATACATACCATATTTAACTGAACATACATACCTACATACATACCTTTAAACAAACAATACCAAACCTTACTAACCCATATCACCCCCGTTCCTCTGACATTGTCACATTAACTTTTTGATTTTTGTTTATGCGATTTGTTTGATTTTCCTTCTAATGTTTAAATCAGCCAAACTGAAATTAAACAAATTCTTGGAGCTATTTCTCTCTGTCGATTGTTGCGCTGGATTCAGTTATATAAAAGATAATGGGTCTTTATTCTCAGTATCAAATATAATAGAAAACTTTTTTAAGAAAATATCTGTATTATTGTGATATGATTGTGTTCGTGTGTGTACCTACACATTTAGCATATTATGTAGTGTATATGTGTTAAGCTACATGACGTGTTAGTTGCACATCTTGTGGGAGTGCAATTGCTATACATATTGCAATTGTATGTGTTTATGTGTATGTTTGTGTGCGTAATGTATTTGTTGTTTTTTGATAGATTTCGTTTTCCATTTAGTTGCTCTGTCCTATTTACTTTATTTTATTTTTTCCAATTAATTTTTTTTGTCATATTTATTTTTGCACTCTTTTCTTTCTTGACTTTTCGTCAGTCGGTCATGATTTTTAGGTTTTTACCCTCTGAGTCACGGAACTATCTATGGAGAGTTACAAGTTATGAAATAGTTACACATGTATTTATAGCATAAAGTTACAGGGTATAAGGCTAGAAAAGTCAACTTTATTAATGAGTGAACTCTTCAAGGATAATGAGGAAAGAAAAGAAAAAGAGTCTCGGTTAAGGGATTAAATGAGTGATTGTGTTGTGTGTGTGTGTGTGTGTTACTGTGAGTGTGAGTTTATGTGTGTGTGTGTGAGGGGGGTTATTTACAAAAAAAAGTATTGTAGAACTTTTCTGGCGTTTTATAAGGCCTTTCAGGCAAAAGTAGATTTTGAGGTTCAATAAAAGAAACATTGCGGTTATTTCTACCATTGAGGTACATTTACGGCCCACTAGAACTACCCTGTTTGCAATTCACTTAGAAGCCCTAGTTAGAAGTTCACTTAGAAGCCCTATTATAAGTTTACTTACAAGCCTTGTTTAGAAGCCCACTATGAGGCCCTGTTAGAACCCCACTAGAAAGTCCTGTTAGCAGTTCACATAGAAGCCCTGTTCAGCAGTTTCCTTCGAAGCCCTGTTAGCATGGTTCACTTAGAAGCCCTATTAGCTGGTTCCACTTACAAGCCCTGTTAGAAGCCCACGTATTAGCGCCTGTTTGAAGCCCATGTACAAGCCCTGTTAGAAGCTCACTAAGAAGCCCTGTTAGAAGCTTCTCTAAGAAGCCCTGTTAGAAGACCACTTAGAAGCCATGTTAGAAGCCCACTTAGAAGCCTTGTTAGGAAAGCCCCCCCAGAAGCTTCTGTTAGAAGCCCACTATGAAGACCTGTTAGAAGCCCACT
Organism: Bulinus truncatus; assembly: GCA_021962125.1. Classification (NCBI taxonomy): domain Eukaryota; kingdom Metazoa; phylum Mollusca; class Gastropoda; family Planorbidae; genus Bulinus; species Bulinus truncatus. The sequence goes on from JAGDYQ010000011.1 coordinate 7,708,352, forward strand.
TATGAAGCCATGGTCAGAAGCCCACTTCGAAGCCCTATTAGAAGCCGACTTAGAAGCCCTAAGTTCTTTAGAAGTTAGTGCCATGTGTTTAAACTCGGTATCCTTCTCAACTGTAGACTCTTATCATATTTAGACATTTTGATGGCTTTTTGCAAAAAAAAAACCACTGGGAGGGGCATATTCATAATGTGGTGGATCCCAGGACAGGTTTCTAGTTTGTTTACCCTTAAGAGCGCCTTGAGTCTATACTTACAGAAGGTCTCAAACACAAACATATAAGGGAGATAATAAATGTAAAAAAAGGGGGATAAGTTGATCCAATGTTGCAAAGTGAATTATTCAAAAGGAAACGATAATGTTGCGAAAACAGCTTGTAAATAAATGGATAAATAAATAATAAGAGATGTAAAAAGGCATATTGAAAACGATTAAATTAATATGACAGCGTTATTATAGTTGAGAATATACATCCCAGTTTACATTTTTATATTTTTTTAAAAAAAGGTAAAAAAAAACCCTGAAAGAATTATTTAGTTCCTTTTGTTTAGACGTCACATTATCTTTCATCTGTGTAAGTCGACTGATTCACCATCTCCTTGTTCATAGGATATCTTTCTATCTTGTGTCTGTCCACCCCCCCACACACACACACCTTCCCCCCTCACCCTTCATTTATTATGATATCAATTGTGAGCCGTAGAGTTAAATTTACTTTATAATGGCAACTTTTGAAATAAAGTTTTATTTAACAAAGGACTAATATGGGATTAGATTCAATGAGTTAGTGAAATTAGACATATATGGTAACATTGAGATAAAAACAGACAAATAACAGCAAAAAAATTGAAAATCTATTGAATCAAGACTATTAACGTGAATTTCTGTCAAAGATATAATCTTACCGGTCATACAAACACACATTTACACACACCCACCACACACAAAAACACACACACGCACACACACACACACACACACACAAAGGAACACATGCACACACACCTACCACCCCCCAAACACACAGGCACACACATACACACATACATTTACACATATCCAAAGAAAGTAAAAATTAAATAAGATAGAATAAAATGACTCATAGCGGATTTTATGGCTTTAATTAACTACACTTTTTTTATATTGTTTCTTTGATTGTCAGCATTACACCCATTACTCAATTTCCCATTTGTTTTTCTTTTGAGAGAAAAAATAAGATTAGGCAAAGATGTAAAATTCTGAAGACCAATACCCTCTTTTAATGACATCGGATATCCAATATCCCATTGAATTTTAAAACCCCCTAAATTTTTTCAAACGTATCTTGTGATTAAAATTTGAAAATGATTTTTTGAAAAAGAAACAGCGCAGTTCGCTTATTTGCAAAATAGAAAGCTGTGCACGATTTAAGTCTTTTATAAATTATTATTTCATAACCTATGGGAGCATCAATAGGACATGAAGTGTAGAACTCACCTCTTTCGAAACCACAAACATGTTAGAAGTTGTCCATTTACGTGCACCCTCGTATACCTTTCCCCACTAAAGTCAAGTACGCATTTAAACAAGATGAACCAAGGGGACTTTCCCCCCGCCTTATACTAAGCCGAACCGGAACAATTCCATTGGAATATTACACAGGATCAAATTTGAAGCTCCAAGTAACAGCAATCAGCACTCTACCCCTGCTTTCATTCGCACATTTATCAAATCAAATGATAAACCAATCAGACAAAAGGTTGTCACAACATTTCATTATAAATGTTTGATTTTTTAAATTTTTTTTAAAAGTAAAAATGAAAAAATTACAGATGTACAAAAATTTATGAAAAAAAAGTTATATCATTTGTAAAATGAAAAACATTGATGTATTTTTATTTTTTTTTGTTTTATTATTTCATTCTAATAGTTTATTCCCCCCCATGCTTTACCTCTTGCTGGTTGGGCACTTTTGTTTCCATCATCTGCTCTTTAGACTGGCTGAGCCACTACAGCGTTTGTGTTTAATTTGTGGGGGCAGAACTTTTTGTCATCAGTTCACGTTCCATTCTAAGAGCTCAACTTTCACCACTGATATTTCACAAAAGATATATAGATCATTCAAATAAAAACTATATTGCAAAGTCTTATACCAAAAAATTGTTAAAGAATTCCCAGCGTTGAAGATTTTTTCACTTTTATTAATGATGGTATGATCTTATGTTATCGATCTTCGTATTCTTTATATGTTATCACCCTATGTAGTATCTTGTGCTCAAGGAGTGATTGACATAACACCAATTTGCAAATATGGCGACTTTTAGAAAAATCATTTTTTAAAAACGATTAGCATTCTATATAGTTTTTATTCTGTATATAAGATTAAGCCTTAACTCATTAACTATTAGGTAAGTCCACTCTACACTCAATAGTTTTTATGAAAATCTAAGTTTAATTAAAATAAATTTAATTTATTAAGTTTATTATTATGTTCTAATATTTATGAAAAGATTTATAAAATTAAATAAGTGTACGACGCCTGACGCTTTTTCTTGAAAAAAGTAAGAATATACGTGACTAATACAAGTGATGAATCCCTCTGCTTCATGATAATTAATAAATTAAAGTATCGATCAAAATACTTTAATGCTGTCTCTGGCGTAAATAATTAAAACAAGTACTTTATAAAGTAGTAATAACAGCGGCCGTGAAATATCATTCCCGATAGCACCGTGGTGTATCATGGAATGACACAATTAATTAAAAATAAATAAAAAATACAAAAAAAACAAACAGTACAATAAAAAAATAATATTGCCCGTAAATTTAAAATTAGTTTAATATGATATTTTATAAATGAATCATTTCCCCCTTATCTTTATAACATCCCAGGGTAATTTAAGTAGCTGCTAAGCTTTACAAGTATATTAGTCGGCATAAAATAGCAGAGGCATAACAAAAGATAGGTAAGAGAGCATCTTACAGACGAACTATTCACAAAAGGGCAAAAAATAGAAAATATTTATATATACATATATTATATTTATATATGGTTTCGAATGGAGGTGCACTAAAAAGGTAGTAAAAGGTACTGTGCCCCCAGGCGCGAGACTATTCCACCTTTAACGGAACTGTAGAATATAAACAATGAAATGTATACTGAATGGGGCTTTTACTTAGTATGTGAACCCGATAGCATCTTACCAGTGAGACCCATAGAAGTTT
>JAGDYQ010000011.1:7712052-7724165 GCA_021962125.1 Bulinus truncatus
CCCCCTGAATTTTTTTTGTCTTTCTTTTACACACCGTATCTATTTATTTATTTTTATATATTGGTCTTTGTATTGTATATATTTTTTTCATGTATGTATATATTTTTATATCGTTTAGCGGCTTTCAAAACGAATCATGGTAATATAAGAATTGGGGGTGGGGGTGGGGGTGGAGTAAGGAGGGAGGGGGAAGGGGGGGGTGGATATATATATATAGAAAGTTGTCATTTTTTTTTTGAGAGAATGTGATGGCTGAAGAAAAAACACAAACACACAAGACAAAACACGGATGCTCGCCCTTAGCATGCGTCTGTGAATGTAAGACGAGGTTTTCTTTCTCCCCCACCACCTCCTCCTCCCTCCCCTCCTCCCCCTGCATGGTATTCGGCTGGTCAAGATTGTCTTTACAGCCAGTTGTCTTGGATAAATTAAAGTAAAAAAAAAAAAATAAACCCAAAAAATAAAAAAATAAAAATGTTCATTCAAATTTCTTTATCTTTTTTTGTTTGTTTGTTTGTGTCTACGTTCAAACATGGTCATTTCGTTTATTTAGTCAGACGTACAAAAAAAAAAAACACACTGATAGACAAACAGAAAATATGAAATGAAATAAATATTTAATTGCCGTTTCACGTTTCTTTTTTTTTAAAGACAATTACAGGGGGTGGGGGGTTTGGGCGGAATTGAGTTGATTGAGGCTTCGGGCTCTAAAAGAAGATATTGGACTCTAAAAAACAAGAATGGCATCAAACAAGATGGGCTCTGCTGGCTGCCCCCCCACCACCCTTCTATTATATCACGGCCACGAGATACGCTGCTGGTATTTGAATCTCAGATGAACCCCCATGTGTCTGTTTCTGATTCGAACATACACACAATGATAGAGTCGGATTTTTAGATATGAACAGGTGTATTGGTATATGTAAAGGGGTGCATATACTACTATTTGCTTTTATCTTCTTTTAAAAACGACTGAATGGTCATTTACAGTGAGACGGTTGTTGTAAGCCGTTTGACGTGTGCATTGTACGGGTTCTGAAATTTTTGTGATAATTTCGAGGTCATAAAAAAACTTGGAACACCTAACTATTTTTAGGGGCATCATAGGATGAAGTCGTCATTTCCTTCTTCTGTCATCATTTACTTCAGATGTCATTAATTTCTGACAGCATTCGCTTTGACGTCATCCACTTTTTTACATCATTTACCCCTGACATCGTTCACCAAAAATCATCTACTTCTGACGTAACGTCACATAACTCCTTTCTTCTGACATCATCTACATACCACATCATTTATTTATAAGATTTACCTCTTAAATAATGTTAAAGCGGACTATTTGATGTCTTACTTTCTTCAAACTGACTTTTTAAAAGTCAGATTACCTATACTGTATAACGAAAAGTTTGCAATAGATCCTTAAAAGTGACATGTTGGTCTAAGTAAATCTCGCCTTCTAAATATTGGAATATGTTATTATTATTAAATAAAGACTCACGCTGAACTAACTAATTCGTACCACTGACCAAAAATAGGACAGTTAACCTGGTTCCACTGTCCATTTTCCACCACAAAAAAACTGACGGCTGCATTGTTCATGTGGGGATATCTTTAAGCATGGGTAGCAAGCACTGATCCGTTCGCCCGCTTGGGGCTGCAAACGGCTGGCTGGGCTATAAATGGCTGGCTGGGCTATAAATGGTCAGCTGTCATTATAAACGGCTGGCTATGCTATAAATGGTCTGTTGGGCTATAAACGGCTGGCTTGGCTATAAATGGTCGGCTGGGCTATAAACGGCTAAGGGGGTCAAAATGGCTTGCTGGGCTATAAATGGCTGAGTTTTCGGGCGAGAAACGGCCAGCTGAACAAAGTATTTTGCCTTCTGTACAATATTCGGCCCGTTGAACCAAGCACGGCTCGTTTATCTCTTATGATCCAGCGTTTGACCAGAAGGTTGCAAATTGCGAAAAAATTTAATTTACATAAGTTCATTTCAAAACCAAATCCATCTTTCCCGCCCTTCTTTAGCCCATTCCTGTAGTCTAGCTCCATTCCGGGGTCCACTCAATTCAAAAGATGCCGTAAGGTCCCTCGAGGAAAAATGGTCATGCCTTGCTTAGTTGTCCAGTGTTCAGTAAAGTTACCTTAAGTCCCTAAGGATCATCGGGGCGGATACAAGAACGACCAGCCAGAAACCTCGGCAAATGAAGGATTGTATAGCACAACGCCCAGCCGCCTTTACTCCCCACAACTTAAAGTCAGGCACCATTTAAAGCGTAGGTGGACTTGGGGACTTTCATCAGGACCTTCGACTGAGATTCGAACCCAGGACTCTCCGACGACAGTCGAGCACGACAACCCGGTGCCATTTCTCCAGTTTTTACCCACTGCCCCTCTTCAGAGACGGACCTGAAATGGAAGCGGGGGGGTTTAACATGTAACTGGACTCGTTGAGATTCGGAGCCCGCAACCAGCGTCTAACCTCACAACTTCTGGATCGCCACCGAGTCTCCCTCAGACCGGACTGTCTGCATCGCTCATCTGGCAACTTGCACCAAGGGAGATAACGCTTCGTGATCTATTTTTACTTCTGTTAAAAGTAATTTATTATTCATCAATATTATCATTATTTTTTTGTTTGTTTAACGTAATAGAACGATTAATTTTTTTTAAAGAAAAATGTTTGCCTAATAATATACGCAGTAAAATCAATTTTTAAAAAAATGCCTGAAAAGATAAATTAAGGAATTTATATAGTTTTCCTTATTTATTTAATGCTGTCAATATAATTTAACAAATTCTAATATAATTATACAATTATAGAGTAATGGTGGAAGGCTTTTATACACATGATATAATCGTTAAAATGAAAATATAATATTTCTATCTAATTATATTCTCCGCAATATCTTTTTGTGTGACATTTGCAATCATTTGTCAATAACAAAATGAAACAGTGGATTTTGATGAAGATGAATGGTCAGAAAGTTCCGCGATGAATGCATAAACAGTTTTTTTTTTATTTTTTACATTTTGGAAACGCCATTTTTTGTTGTTGGCTGTTGTTGTTTTGTTTGAATAAATAAATAAAAGAAAACACTGTATTGTTTTTTTTTAAAAATGTCATTTTATAAAATATGTGTTATTTATTCGAGAAACTCATGAAATTGAATTGTTAATTTCTCGAACATTACACGAAAAAGTATAATGACAATAATATGTAAATAAAGGGGCTCATACACATCTAATGCAAAACAATCTTTATTCTTTGAACTGAAGCTATCTTGATGCAGTACAATACGAACTTTCTATTTACTATTGAATAGTGTAGAGGCTCGACTGTCAATCTGAGTTCAATCACGGTGAGAACAAAAAAGAATTTTTTTTCCAGGTCCTAGTAAAAGTTGGTTTAAGTCCGACAAGTTCCCCCAGTACCTGATGAGTACCTGACTTACGATGGGGAAATAAAGGTGACACACTGACCATTGTGCGGCTCTATTAAAGTATAAATGGCAAGCTCTCAACGACCTCATGCGTGTCCGCCCCTGCCAGACAGCCTTGTAATACGGAGCATTTCTAATTGTAAAGCCTGCTTGGGGACGTGCATGGGGGGGGGGGGTCCTGCAAGCATAAGCGTAAAGGCCCATCATGCTAATAAGCCATATACAGTTTATTGATGACATTCATTGTAATAGTCTCTTCACCCAACTAGTCTAAGTACGGAGAAGCCATAATACAGTCATTTAATATGGGGGCCCATAATACTTTCATTTAATATGGGGGCCCACAAAGCTGTCTTTTACTATGGGAGGGGGTGTGGACCCATAATGCTGTCATAATGACTCTGACTTTAAATCAATTACAAAATTAGCCAATTTTAATATCATGTTGTATCGGCTAAGGATCCATAATCGGATTTATAGTTACAGGTTAAACTGAAAACAGTATTTCATCCTGTTATGATAATCATAATGCAATTGGTCAATGTTTGTATATTTGGTTAGAAAACATCAACTTTCGTTACAATTGTTAGTACATAAGTATGTTTCTGAAAAATGAAAGAATTTGACTTAGGAATTTATTGGAGCAGTAATTGAGGAATTTTAATCTAAATGAGTGAAAAGTAAATGAATAGTTCTACGCTAATGTGAAGATGAATTAAACTTTTGCCTGTAGAATAACCCCACTACCAGCTCGTTAAGTACGAAGTTAAAATTTTCACCAGCGAAGTAAAGTCTTAGTAAACTCTCAACATGACCATCTCCTCAACAACAGAGGAGGAGGGGATGGGTCTGGAAAGAGGAAGTGGTCAATGAAGGGTCATCTTTTTCCCAGTATTCCCAGTGCCTGAGGCTAGAGTTGGATGACCCATGACCCTTGTATGATTCTTACCCTAGACTGGGAAAACAAAAAAAAAATGGACAAAGGGAGGTGTTGAGACTTGAAAGGGTGTCTGTGTGGGGTGTGGGGGGTAGGGCTATGTATCGATTTTTCATAGTGAAGATATGAAATTAAACAAGAAATATTCAACTGGGGAGGTTTGCCGTTTCTCTTCCCCCCCCCCAAACCCTCACTCGAACACTGTTTCCGCTTCTTCGCTCCTTCTCTTTTATCCATTCCTCTCTTTCACTCCTTTATCATCTTCCTTTTTATTATATATGATATGAGAACCCCCCCTGTATTGTTTGATCTATGTAGTGAATAGATGGGTCTTCGTACAGGGACAGCGAGTAGAGAGAGAGAGAAAAAAACCGCTGGACCTTCCAAGTAGAAACCATTATGCAAATAGTGCGGCCTATGACAAGGAAATGAGTCTGCTAGCGGCCACCCATTAACTCGGCTACTGGGCCAGCTTGACCACCATATTTTAAAAACGGATCGATTCTTTTTTCCATTCCGGCCAAAAGCCGTATTATTATTCCGCCCAGATACCCCCTTTTCGATCAATTTAGAAACCGTCCACTCCACCCCCACCTTTTTCCCCCCTTTCTCTCACTTACAAACACACTACAATTTTTTTTTCTACTTTATTTTCCGGCCATATATTCGTAAATACATCGTCTTCAGCATTTTAGTTTCGAATCTAGGTCCCTTGGCCTATAAATGTTATATTGTTCTATTCTTAAAAAGAAAAAAAATCATGTTTTAGCCTGTTCGTGTTTCTTATCTCCTTGGCGCTCTAATTTTAGCAATTATTATTTTTTTGTTATGTTTATATGGAATATATTATTCCCGAAGTTGCCTTTTCGGGCTGTTTACTATAAAAGCGATGCCAGAATTTGTATATATATATATATATATATATATATATATATATATATATATATATTCACTTGTAGGTCTAAGCATGTAATCAGAATTATATCTGTCCTTGACCCCTCGTTGCTCTTAATCCACCCCTCCGCCTCGCTGCCTCACCCCATTCCTATGAAATGTAATAATTTGAAAAAAAAAAAAAAGCACCAAATATTACATGAGTTTCTTCCCTTTTTTTATTTTGTGATTTTGAAAAAAATAATAATTTAATTCATGTTATAGCATAGATGGATGAGTTATTAACAAAAAAATAAATAATAATAGAGCAAACTGGATGAAATGCACAAATGATTTATAGGCACAGAGGTTTTAGGCTTCTGCTGCATTTATACTCTCTCTTTCTCTCACACACACTCTCTCACTCTCCTCTTTCACACACAAGGGCGCACGTAAAGTACAATGCATACCTAAATACATACCTGCCTACATACACACACATGCTTACAAACATACACACACATGCATACATATATATCTAAATACAGATAGAGTTTACATGTCATAATGCCATATTTAGTCCCATTCAATCGGTACAGGGACCTTTTTTTGACATCACCATGTCATATAGCCATACTTCGCCCCATGCGATGTAGACACAGTGACTCCATGGTACCTAATATCACTCCGTCTACATGTCAAACAAACACACACGTTCAATCCTAGCACAAGGACCTGCTTTCATACTACTCTGTCATATTGCCACACATCGTTACATATAATGTCATCACAGGGATCAATTTCTGACATAGCACTACACAAAGGGGAAATCAACTACACACACTGTGTTAGTACGAGGGGGACAACATACTTTGGACCTATTCTGATATTAATCTGTCATAACGGCAGACGTACACGCCCAGTTTCTCTTTGTACTCTACACAGTTTCGTCTCATGCAGCCTTTAATCTCGCCTTGAACTATTCCAAGTATAAAATTTGCAATATTAATGGTCATAATAAAATTTACTGCGCTCAATCACGGAATGGTGAGGGGGTTGTCATGGCAACCCGTGTCAATTAGAACTGAAGGAGTTAAAATTTATAAAGGCGGTACACACAAACACACACACAGCACACACACACATACACACACACTACGCTCGGATAAACACACACTCAAGAGCAAACATGCTCTCCCCCCTCCCCCACCCACCCCGCTCCCCTTGAACGCTTGCTCACCGCGAGCTGGTGACGGACGCAGATGACTAGTACCGGTCAAGAAAATTGGACAGGCTAGTTTGGACAGTGGAAAGAGACAAAGGTGCAATTACAGCTTTGCAGTTTTTTGATCAGGTTGTGGACGATTGACCACTTGGTTAATGTTTAGTTATTTGTATATATTATTTTTGTCTGTCTATCTATCTATCTATCTATCTATCTATCTATCTATCTATCTATCTATCTATCTATCTATCTATCTATCTATCTATCTATCTATCTATCTATCTATCTATCTATCTATCTCTCTAGTCTGCCGTGTCTGTCCTTCTGTCAGTTTGCCTGCCTGCATGTCTGTCTGTCTGTCTGTCCATCTAACTATTAGCAAACAACTCGCAGTCTGATCATATTTCTATTATTCTTCGATTTTTAGAGCATTTTCGAAAAAAAAAGCTCTATTGTCCCCGTTTTGTCTGTCTGTCTGTCCGTCTGTCCGTCATCACCCTAGATCTCAACAACCATAAGTCCTAGACCCATGATGTATATATCATTTTGTAGGTCTTGGCCTGCCAAGAAATGACTTTTTTCCATTTCGCGATCTGACCTCTCAGGGCCGTAAAAGGGGCCTTATAAAGTACCGTTTTTACTGTATAAGCTATATTAATAATGAAGCGCCCTATATCTCAGCAACCATAAGTCCTAGACCCATGATGTATATATCATTTTGTAGGTCTTAGCCTGCCATGTGTACATCAAAAGTTCATTTCGCGATAGGACCTTTGAGGGCGGGCTTCAGGGCTCATAAGGGGCTTATATATTATATATAAACCTTGTACGTTCAATAGCCCGTTCATTTGGTGCGAAATACTGCAGCACGTAGTTTCACCAAGATTTATTAAGAAACTCATCAAATGAAATAGTAAGCTTGTGTTCTGAGTTTAATTAGAGAGTATCCAGGCTACGGCAATTGACGGGATTTTCGGACAGTTAAATGACTATAATTTCGAATGTTTTCAATTATGAGTCCTATTTCAGTAACCACAAACCACTTGTGGATTAGATTTAAGAGAAAATAATTTTTTTTCAAATATAAAGAAACGTCTTTATAATTTTTTTTTTACAGATATATGCATTACACAATTGAATTTATAAACATTTCCAAAATTTACAAATATTTACTGAAAGATAGCATACGTAATGATACATAACATGAAAATGCGCTAACACGTCCTGTGTCCAGAATGGAACAGGCTTAATTGCTTGTTTTTTTAAAATCATCTTTTTAGATATTTAAACATATTTATGAATATACTGTCTCCAAGTGCATATTAAATCTGGCCAATTTCTGCAGGCCTATTTGAGCTGGCTTATCTCTGCAGGCCTATTTGAGCTGGCCTATCTCTGCAGGCCTATTTGAGCTGGCCAGTCTCTGCAGACCTATTTGAGCTGGCTTATCTCTGCAGGCCTATTTGAGCTGGCCTATCTCTGCAGGCCTATTTGAGCTGGCTTATCTCTGCGAGCCTATTTTGAGCTGGCCTATCTCTGCAGCCCTATTTGAGCTGGCTTATCTCTGCAGGCCTATTGAGCCCATTCAGTCTCTGAAGCCCTATTTGAGCTGGCTTATCTCTGCAGGCCTATTTGAGCTGGCTTATCTCACCAGGCCTATTTGAGCTGGCCCAGTCTCTGAAGCCCTATTTGAGCTGGCTTATCTCTGCAGGCCTGGCTGAGCTGGCTTATCTCTACAAACCTATTTAGGCTGACCTATCTCTGCAGGCCCTGTTGAGCTGGCCAAGTCTCTGCAGAACCTATTTGAGCTAGCTTACACTGCTATCTCTGCAGGCCTATTTGAGCTGGCCAGTCTCTGAAGCCCTATTTGAGCTGGCTTATCTCTGCAGCCCTATTTGAGCTGGCTTATCTCTGCAGGCCTATTTGAGCTGGCCAGTCTCTGAAGCCCTATTTGAGCTGGCTTATCTCTGCAGGCCTATTTGAGCTGGCTTATCTCTGCAGGCCTATTTGAGCTGGCCTATCTCTGCAGGCCTATTTGAGCTGGCCAGTCTCTGCAGACCTATTTGAGCTGGCTTATCTCTGCAGGCCTATTTGAGCTGGCCTATCTCTGCAGGCCTATTTGAGCTGGCCTATCTCTGCAGGCCTATTTGAGCTGGCTTATCTCTGCAGGCCTATTTGAGCTGGCTTATCTCTGCAGGCCTATTTGAGCTGGCTTATCTCTGCAGGCCTGGTTGATAAGCCTATCTCTGCATGCCTATTTGAGCTGGCCTATCTCTGCAGGCCTATTTGAGCTGGCTTATCTCTGCAGGCCTATTTGAGCTGGCCAGTCTCTGAAGCCCTATTTGAGCTGGCTTATCTCTGCAGCCCTATTTGAGCTGGCTTATCTCTGCAGGCCTATTTGAGCTGGCTTATCTCTGCAGGCCTATTTGAGCTGGCCAGTCTCTGAAGCCCTATTTGAGCTGGCTTATCTCTGCAGGCCTATTTGAGCTGGCCTATCTCTGCAGGCCCTATTTGCACATAGCCCTGGCCTATCTCTGCACGGCCCTATTTGCGCTGGCCTATCTCACCAGGCCTATTTGGGGCTGGCTTATCTCTGCAGGCCTATTTGAGCCTGGCCTATCTCTGCAGCCCCATTTGAGCTGTGGCCCTACCTCTGCAGGCCTATTTGAGCTGGCTTATCTACCACCGGGCCTATTTCGGGCTGGCTGGTCTCTGCAGGCCTATTCCAGGCCTATTGATCTCTGAAGCCCTATTTGAGCTGGCTTATCTCTGCAGCCCTATTTGAGCTGGCTTATCTCTGCAGGCCTATTTGAGCTGGCCAGTCTCTGAAGCAATATTTGAGCTGGCTTATCTCTGCAGGCCTATTTGAGTTGGCCTATCTCTGCAGGCCTATTTGAGCTGGCCTATCTCTGCAGCCCTATTTGAGCTGGCTTATCTCTGCAGGCCTATTTGAGCTGGCTTATCTCTGCAGGCCTATTTGAGCTGGCCTATCTCTGCAGCCCTATTTGAGCTGGCTTATCTCTGCAGGCCTATTTGAGCTGGCTTATCTCTGCAGGCCTGTTGCCCTAGGCCTATCTCTGCAGGCCTATTTGAGCTGGCTTATCTCTGCAGGCCTATTTTAGCTGGCTTATCACTGCAGCCCTATTTGAGCAGGCTTATCTCTGCAGGCCTATTTGAGCTGGCCTATCTCTGCAGGCCTATTTGAGCTGGCCTATCTCTGTAGCCCTATTTGAGCTGGCTTATCTCTGCAGGCCTATTTGAGCTGGCTTATCTCGGCAGGCCTATTTGAGCTGGCCTATCTCTGCAGCCCTATTTGAGCTGGCTTATCTCTGCAGGCCTATTTGAGCTGGCCAGTCTCTGAAGCCCTATTTGAGCTGGCTTATCTCTGCAGGCCTATTTGAGCTGGCCTATCTCTGCAGGCCTATTTGAGCTGGCTTATCTCTGCAGGCCTATTTTAGCTGGCTTATCACTGCAGGCCTATTTGAGCTGGCTTATCTCTGCAGGCCTATTTGAGCTGGCTTATCTCTGCAGGCCTATTTGAGCTGGCCTATCTCTGCAGGCCTATTTGAGCTGGCTTATCTCTGCAGGCCTATTTGAGCTGGCCTATCTCTGCAGCCCTATTTGAGCTGGCTTATCTCTGCAGGCCTATTTGAGCTGGCCAGTCTCTGAAGCCCTATTTGAGCTGGCTTATCTCTGCAGGTCTATTTGAGCTGGCCTATCTCTGCAGGCATATTTGAGCTGGCCTATCTCTGCAGGCCTATTCGAGCAGGCTTATCTCTGCAAGCCTATTTGAGCTGGCCAGTCTCTGCAGCCCTATTTGAGCTGGCTTATCGCTGCAGGCCTATTTGAGCTGGCTTATCTCTGCAGACATATTTAAGCTGGCCTGTCTCTGCAGTCCTATTCTTTGTCTGTTTCTTTTATATGGCTAAAAAATACCATTTTACGTCCACTCAATTACGGAGAAACGGATAGAAGAAAAAAAAACCTAATTGAGGAAGGAAATGACATAGATAAACAGAACAACAGCTACTGAAATCAAGAGATTATTTATTGAGAATTTTGGTTTTTGTTTTTAGGTCCTTCAGCCGTACGTGACGTCACCAAGCCATGTGAGCCGCCAGACACTTTAGTTTTCCAGTCACACTGTGACAAGGGGGCGCATGGAATCACCCCCCCCCCAATCACTCCCTCCACCCTTCCTTTGCCCAAAAGTCGCGGGGGTGGGGGGGGAAGGAGTGGCGACCTCTACATATTTGTTGCAGCTAAATAAATAAATGTAACTGCATTTTGAGATAGACACACCCTAACTCACAACTCTCGAGACACCCCCCGCCCCACCCACTGACAAAGTTTTTAAGTGACCTCGTCATTGCGACGTGTGGGCATGGTCATTGCAGTCTTTTAAAACAATGAGTTCAGAGACTTTTTAGAATTAATCATTTTCATTAAACATTTCTGGTAATACATTCCAACGCATATATTATTTGAGGGAATTAATTTATTTGTTTGTGCGATCAAGCATTACTGTTTGTAGGTTGACATATGACTCTGACTCACACACTTGATGTGCCCGTCCTCCTGACTCAAACACTGGATGTGCCCGTCCTCCTGACTCACACACTTGATGTGCCCGTCCTCCTGACTCACACACTAAATGTGCCCATCCTCCTGACTCACACACTTGATGTGCCCGTCCTCCTGACTCACACACTTGATGTGCCCGTCCTCCTGACTCACACACTGGATGTGCCCGTCCTCCTGACTCACACACTTGATGTGCCCGTCCTCCTGACTCACACACTAAATGTGCCCGTCCTACTACACAACGTCACGTATTCTGACTGCAACGTTTAGAATTCGACCCCACCTTCTCCGCCCCCTATCTACACCGACAGGTGAAACTTTCCCCTCCCAAATGAATGACCCATCTTGGTTGACCATGTTACATAGCCCAAGGTCATGGTCAAGCCAAGCTCCCAACTTAATTTGTTATCCGTAATGACACATGCATGGATAACGTGATCATCCCCTACCCCCCGACCTTTATTAAGTTAAGTTAGAATGAGTTAATAGACATTAGATGAAAGATGTAGTAGAATATAATTCTGACAGGCTTAGAGTGGACATAGGTAGCGTTGATATACGTAGTTTGAAGAGAAGTGAAGTGTACTAAGTTTAATTAAAGTTCTATTAAAGTATTTTGTATATATTGTACTGCACTGAGTTCTGTCCTGTTTTATATATTAGTCAGACAAGTAAACGTAACATATTTAGCTAGTATAAAAGTTAATGTTACATATTTGGTGAAGTTTATTAAAATCACCGTAACTACTAACCATGACACACCTTCAAGCAAAAAATTCCAAAATTTAATTAACTTTAGCATGTTGTTGGTCATTTCTTTTTAAAATAAAGTGTAAAAAACGTGAAACAAAAGAAACAACCAAAATCAATAAAAAAATTTTCATTTCTAAAATTTCATCCAAACTTTCTGAAACACTTTACAGAATGCTAAAGGCTTAGACAAACCTGGTATTATTTTATTATTATTGTTTTTCTCCTTCTATTTTTATTTTTTAAAATGTGTTTTGCCTTTGGGGAAATTGTTAGCTTAATAAAATATTTCTTGCATGG
>JAGDYQ010000011.1:7724665-7750880 GCA_021962125.1 Bulinus truncatus
GTCACAAGTTGTCTTTTTATTAGTAGTGTGTGTACCATAGTATATTATTGACTTGATCTTCTAAATCAATTACAATTAGCTTGGCTTTTTACTATAATGTATCGGTTAAGATCCATTTGATTTATGTTTTTATAAACTTGAAAACAGTATTTCATCCTGTTATGATAACGAATGTAATCATTAAATGTTTGTATATTTGGTTGAAAACATCATCCAGCAATTGTTAGTACATAAATTAAAGTTTTTGAAAAAATGGCGAATCGCTTAGAATTTATTGAGCGAATGAGAATGCGAATTTAAATAGAGGAAAAAGTAAATGAATAGTTCCGCTGTTGCATGAATTAAACTTCGCTGTAGAATAACCCAATTACCAGCTCAAGAAAACAGTTAAAATTTTCACCCAGCGAAGTAAAGTCTTTGTAACTTCCTCAACATGACCATTCTCTCATAATAATGGGAGAGAGAGACAGTGGGAGGGTCTGAAAAGAGGAAGTGAATATTAAGGTCAATGAAAAAATATTCTGAAAAATGAGGCTAGAGTTGATGACCTTATGACTCAGGCTGACTTACCCTAGACTGGGAAAACAAAAAAAATTGGATAAGGGAGGTGCTTGAGATCTGGAGGGTGTCTGTGGGGGGGGCTTATGTATCGATTAGTGAAGATAGCATTAAACAAGAAATATTCAACTGGGGAGGCTTTGCCACAATTTCCCCAAACCCTCACTTCCAGCACTGTTTCCTGCTTCTTTCTGCCTTCTTTTATCCATTCCTCTCTTTCACTCTTATCATCTTCCTTTATTATATATGATATATGAGAACTTCTGTATTAAGTTGATCTAGTGAATAGGATGGGTCTTCAAAATAGGACAGCGAGTAGAGAGAGAGAGAAAACCGCTGACCTTCCAAGTAGAACCATAGGGTAATATAGGTTTTATGACAAGGAAATGAGTCTGCTATATTACTGATGGATCCTGGCTACTGGCCAGCTGACAACAGATTAAAAAATGATTTGATTTTTTTCCATTTCACAGCCGTATTATTCCCGCAATTAGATACCCCTTTGATCAATTTAGAAACCGTCCACTCCACCCCACCCTTTTTCCCCCCCCCCCCTTTCTCCTTAAACACACTACAATTTTTTTTTCTACTCTTATTTTCCGCCATATGTTCGGGTCATACATCGTCTTCAGCATTTTAGTTTGAACAAGGTCTTTGGCTATAAATGTTATATTGTTCTATTTCAAAAGAAAAAAAATTGTTTTAGCCTGTTCGTGTTTATCTTTATGTCATATATTCAGCAATTATTATTTTTTATGTTTATATGGAATATATTATTCGAAGGCTTTTTCGCTGTTTACTATAAAAGTTGATGCCAGAATTTGTATAGAGATACATATATATATATATGTATATATATATTCACTTGTAGTCTACATGTAATCGATTGATATCTGTCCTGACCCTCGTTGTTTTTAATCCACCCTCCGCCCCACCACCCATTCCTATGAGTACTTGAAAAAAAAGCACCAAATATATGAGTTTTTCTCTCTTTTTTTATTTGTGATTTGAAAATAATAATTTAATTCATGTTATATAGATGGATGAGTTATTAACAAAATATAACATAAATACAGTTTAGAGTGTTGCCAAAAACCATATGAATAAACGACGAGTACATAGAGTTTTAGGTTTCATAGAATACTTCTTCTTCTATATACTTCACTTCTTTCACATAGGTGCATGTGGTGGTTAATGTAAGGTCTAAATATATATCGTTTGCAGGCATTATATAGTTATAATATAAGACATATATAAATATAAAGAGCCCAAATAAGCAAGATAGAGCTCATATGTCAACGTTGCTTGTCCCATTCAATCGTATAGACCTTTTTTGACATCGTCATGCCATATAGTTGTTTTCTGTTCTATGCGATGTAGATGTTAGGTGGACTCCAGTACTCACATCATCTATCTACAAATAAACACATACGTTCAATCAAAGGCTGCCGGGACCTGCTTTCCAGTTTCAGCCTGTCGCGTCGCTAAACATCGAATATGATAATACGTCAGACGATTTGATGAATGACACAAAATCAACTACAATACCGCAAGAAAATATAGAACACAATGACCGATTCCGATACATTCACAGCAACGTGACGGCATGTTTATTTTTCTTTGTACTCACGCTCGTTCTGTGCAGCCTTTAACTTTCGCTCGAATCATTCCGCAAATTGTACATTAATGGTTGCATAAATATTAGTACGATTCAATGAATGAGGGTTGTCATGGTAACCCGTGTTTAATGAACTGAATATTGCACTCAGAAAATAAGCAATAACAAACACACAACACATAATAATAATAATACATTTACAGCAAATATCACAGCCTGGATTAAACACACACCAAGAGCAAACATGCTCTCCTCCCACCACTTGCTCCCCTTGAACGCTTATCGCTCCATGAGCTGGTGATATCACGCGTGATGACTGTAATGGTCAAGAAAATTGGACAGGCTAGTTTGGATGGTAAGAAAGAGAATAAAAAGGTAAATTGCAGCTTGCAGTTTTAACGAAGGTGAGACCATCAATCATCAATAATGTTTATTATTTGCATATATTATTTTGTCTGTTCATCCATCCATCTATCTGATTATTTGGTCTATCTATCATCTATCTATCTATCTATCTATCATCTGTTCTATCACGATCTATCTATCTATCTATCTATTTGATTGGTATCTCTAGTCTGTTAACAATCTTTTGATGTTGTTCATCGTATGTCTGTTCATTGTCCATTGATCTAACCATTAGCAAACAACTCGCAGTTCCATCCATATTTCTGTTGTTCTTCAGATTTTTAGATATTGAAAAAAGTTTTATTGTCCCGTTTTAACTTTGTCTGTCTGTCCGTCTGTCCATTATCACTCCTAGATTCAACAACCATAAGTCCTAACTGGTGATAGCAGATTATTTAGTCTTGCCTGTTAAGAAACACTTTTTCCATTTCATATCTTGACCTCTCAATGTAAAAGGCCTTATAAAGTACCGTTTTACTGTATAAGCTATATTTTAATAAAGTGTTCTATATCTCAACCATGTTCAATCATATATTGTCACACTTGTAAAGTCTTAGCCTTATGGTACATCAAAAGTTCATTTCAGTGATAAATAATCCTTTGAGGTAATATTTATATAATATATATTATATATAAAACCTTTGTACGTTCAATAGCCTGTTCATTTAAAGTGAAATACGTGTGTGTATGTGTAGTTTTACCAAGATTTATTAAGAAACTCATCAAATGAAATAGTAAGTTTCAGTTCTGAGTTTAATTGAAAGTGATTGAGTTGTGCAACAATTTGATGAAGCCTAGGAATACTAAATGACTATGTTTGAATGTTTTCAATTATGAGTCCTATTTTGAAATCACAAACCATCAGACAGATTAAGAGAAAAAATAATTTTTTTTCAAATATAGAAACGTCTTTATACTAAAAAGATATAGAGATATGCATTGACACATCATTTCTATAAACATTTGAAATTTACAAATATTTACTGAAAGATAGCATACGTAAATGACACATGTATGAAAATGTACAATATCGTCCTGTGTCCAGAATGGTCTAAACAGGTTGCTTTAAATCATTTTTAGATATTAAACAGCAATGAAGAATATATTGTCTCCAAGCGCATATTAAATCATTAATTTGTAGGTCATTTGAGTTTAATATCTCTAAGATAGTTCATTTGAGCCGGCCTATCTCTGCAGGCCTATTTGAGCTGGCCAGTCTCGTAAGACCATTTGTTATTGTTTCTGTGGCTCATTTGTTACTCATCTCCGCAGGCCTATCGAGTCATTATCTCTGCAGGTCGTGACGAGCCGGGTCGGCCCTGCAGCTCATTTGAGCTGGTATTTTATCTCTGTGCAAGCTCATTTGAGTCATTAGTCTCTCAGCTTCATTTGAAAGCCAGGGCTTTATCTCAAAGTCTCCATTTCTCGATGCTGATTCTTGTGTATACTGATGAGCTGGCTGGCTCTTAGCTTCCTTAGTTTGAGCTTGGTTTATTCTAGCCTATTTGAGCTGTCATTCCCAGGCTCATTTGAGCTTATTATCTCTGTAGTGTCTATTTGTCATTAACTTCTGCAGGACTATTTGAGCTGGCTGCATTCTAGGCTCATTTGAGCTGGCCAGTCTTCAGTTTGTCGAGGCTACTTGTCTCGCAGCCCCATTTGAGCTGGTCATTCTTGCGTCTGTTTTAGCTGGCCAGCCTCTGAAGCCCTATTTGAGCTTATTATCTTAGATATTGTTTGAGTTGGCTTATCTCTGCAGGCCTATTTAGCTATTTATCTCTGCATAGCTATTTGAGCCGGCCAGTTCCTGCAGACTTTATTTTGGAAATAATATATTCTGCAGGTCTATTTGAGCCGGCTCTGAGCCCCTGTAAGGTCATTGAGGTTACCATCTTAGCTATTTAGTCGGCTTATCCCTGCAGCCTATTTGAGTTTAGCCATCTCTATGGCCTATCGGAGCTGGCTGTCTCTCGCAGGCCTATTTGAGCTACCATTCTGCATGCTCATTTTAGCTGGCCTATCTCGGGTATTATCGATTGGCTTATCTCGCAGCCCGGGTTTAGAGCGGCCAGTCTCAGCTCCATTGGAGCTGGCTTATCTCGCAGCCCATCGAGCTTGAGCCATTCTGTGGCCTATTTGAGCTATGACTCTGGGCTCATTGAGCTGGCCAGCTTTGCTCACGGAGCTGGCTGAGTCTCTCAGAGGCCTATTTGAGTTAATGATCTCAAGTCATTTTGAGCTACCATCTCTGTATTCTGAGCTGGCCCATTCTGCAGGGTCTACTGAGCTGGTTACTCCTGCAGGCCCATTGAGCCGGCTGACTCATGCAGTCCATTTGAGTTGCCTATTCCCCGCAGGCCCATTGAGCTGGCTTATCTTGCAGGCCCATTTGAGCCACAGTTCTGCAGGCCCATTGAGCTGGCCATGCCCAGCTCACTGAGCTTGGATGATTCCTGCAGCTCTTATATTTATTGAGCATCTCAGAATTGGTTTGAGCTGGGCCAGTCTCAGCAACATTTATTGGCCTATCTCTGCATACCATTTGAGCTATTCATTCTGCAGCTCAATTGAGGTCAGCTGACTGTAGCCCATTTGAGTTTACATTCTGTAGCCTATTTGAGCTGGCCTATCTCTGCAGGCCATTTTGAGCTGCTCATCTCTGCAGCCCCATTGAGCTGGTTTATCTCTGCAGGCCTGGCTTGAGCTGGAGCCATTCGTACTATTTGAGCCGGTTTGTCTTTGTAGCTCATTGAGCTGGCCATTCTGCAGGCCGACTAGTTGCTTATCACTGCAGCCCTGATTTGTTGCGCTTGTCTTCGGGTAGCTCATTTGAAGGCGTTTGGTCTCTTGTATTTAGCTTGAGTCAGCTTGCTCTTGTAGGCCTGGCTTGAGCTGGCGAGCTCTCCCAGGCCCATTTGAGCCGGCTTATCCTCGGTATAGCCTGGTCGATAGGTCATCTGCGCCTTATTGAGCGCTGTCATCTTCAGAAATGATTTGAGCCGGCCGTCTCTAGTCTGCCTGAGTTTGGTTTGTCTCGCAGGCCACGATTTTCAGGCAGCTCATTTGAGCTACGCATTCTCAGGCCTATTTTAGCGGGTTTATCACTGCAGGCCTATTTGAGCCATGTATTCTGCAGGCCCATTGAGTTGTTATCTCTGCAGCCTATTTGAGCTATTTCATCTTTAGTCATTGACATTATCTCTGCAGGCCTATTTGTGTTAATATCTCGCAGGCTCATTTGAGCTGGACATCTTCAGTCTGACAGATTATTGTTCTCTGTATAACATGTGAGCCACAACTCAAGCCTCATTTGAGTTTGACATTCCTAGAATGACGGAGCTGGTCATCTTTGCATATGATTATTATTGCACCCTGAGAATTATCTTCCAGTAGCTTCATCTCTGCAAGTCTGGTTTGATGACAGCCCTCTAAATGATGCTTAGTTTATATTCAGCTAAGTCTATTTGAGCCAGCTATCTCTGCAAGACATATTTGTGTTTTGCCTGTCTCAAACCCATTCTTTATCTGTTTTTGATAAAGAAAACATTTGAAGGTCCACTCAATACATGAGAATGATAAAGAAAACTGAACAGAAGGAAACATTAGTTAGATAAACAGAATAACACATCAGAATCAGGCAGAGATTTATTTAATAGAATTATTTTGTTTTTGTCTCAGTTGCATGTGGACAACAGTTACATGTGGAGCTGCCATGAACTCAGGTCTCCAGTTCTTTCCACCCGCCACATGGGAAGTGTTTAATATGCTCCCCAACGGCTCCTCTCCACTCCTCTCTTTACCCATAAAGTTGTGTGGGAGTATATGACCTACATTGAAAGTTTGGTGGAAGCAACAAATACAAATGTAATCATATTTGATAGATTAGTTAATCTCTCAATCATACAACTCTCGAGACACCTCCGCCCACCCAATGACAAAGCTTTAAGTGACCTGTCATTGCGTACGTGTGAATAGCATGGTCGTGCAGTCTTTTTTAAAGTAAGTGAGTTCAGAGTTTTTTAGAATTAATCATTTTCTAGTTGACAAACATTTATTGGCATTACGCTCCCAATCTAGATAGGCTATTTGAGGGAATTAATTTGTTTGTCGTAGGCAGATCTAAGCATGTACTGTTTATGCCAAAGTTGACATACACTCAACTCACACTGATAAAATGTCCTCCTGACCGTCTCTGACTCCGACGCTCATCTCTTGACTTTTACAGCCAATGTGCCCGTCCTCTGACTCACACGCATGGCCCATTTCTATCTGACCCCACTGAGGCCGTCCCGCCCTGACTCACGGACACGCCGGTGGCGTCCTCCTGAGCTCTCATACGGATGTTGCCCAGTCCTCCTGACCGTCACACTGTGATGCCATCTCGACTCACATCAGCAAATGTTGCAGTCACGTATACCGTCTGTATGGTCGACTCATAACGTTTTTAACGACCTTCAGCCTTCTGCTCCTCATCTACACCGTCATAGTGGAACTTTCCCCTCCCAAATGAGTGACCCATCTTGATTATTAGCAGTTAGTTTGGCCGGTCACATTTGGCTGAGTCTTAAATAAGCTAATTTCAGACATTTTCGTAATGACACATGCATGATGAATGATCATCCACTACTACCGATCTTATATTGAGTTAGGGTCAGAATGAGTTATAACGGAGCATTAGATGAAAGATAGCGAATGCGATATAATTCTGACGTAGCCAGTGGACATAGGTAGCGTTATTAGTCATACAGTAGTTTGGGGTACGAGAAGCATGCATGTGTTGAAGTTGATCATTACCAAAGTTCTATTCAAGTTATTTTTAGTATACTGAGCTGCTAAAACTGAGTTTTATCCTATTTATATATTAGTCAGATAAGTAAATTTACAAATGTGTAACATATTTAACTGAGCAAAGTCATAATATTTACTGTTTAGGGTAATTTATTAAAATCACCATCGCTTACCAACCATGACACACCTTCAAGCCAAATTCAAAATTCCATTAACTTTAAATGCTGTTATTATTTGCACTTTTAGAAACCGTTATAAAAACGTGAAACAAAAAAAACAACCAAAATCAATAAAAAAATTGTTTTCATTTCTAAAATTTCATCCAAACTTTCTGAATACTGGTACAGAATGCTAAAGGCTTAGACAAAAAAACCTGGTATTATTTTATTACGTTCTCCTCTCTCATTTTCATTTTTTAAAATGTGTTTTGCCTTTGAAGTGTAGCTTAACAAAATATTTCTTGCATAAGAAGACTCTCCAGATTTTACAAATATCCACCAACAAAACAAGCAATTTCTGCGTATTTTCATGATCAGCTTACAACTTTCAGACACCATCGCCTTTTTCGTGACCCCTCCGTTTTTACTCATAGTATTTCACGAGTTCAGTGAATGTCATTTTGCTAGTTATTTTGCAACACTCAGAGTAAAATGAAAAAATATCGGATTTTTTGATAATACCGTGTCCTGTAGAAACTAAACTGTTTTTTTCAAAAGCGATGTATCAAATTTTCTGAAGGAAGGTGGCGGGGGGCGACGGAGAGAACGGGACAATTTGGAAGAACTTCAAAAAAAATGGTGGAGACAGAAAGAAAAAAAAATATAAAAAATCGGTAAGAATGAAAATAAATATTTTCTACTGCCCCATTGCCAAACATTTGGGAGGAAAAAACAAATAAATAAATAAAATAGAACGATGCTTTTATAGAGGAAGAGGTAAGGAGGAAGAGAGAGGAGAAAAGTAGTGGAGGGTTATAGACTGCAAGGTGAAATGATAGGAAGTCAATGACTTAAATGCCTGGAATTTAACAGAAGCGATTGTGGAAAGCAATGTGGAAGATAAGGTAGGGGGTGGGAGGAGAAGGGGAAGTAGGGAATGAAAGTGTGGGTGAAAAAGACCAAAGAGCTTGGTGAGTGATGGCAGGCTGTGGAGGGGGGGGGGGGGGCGTCCGGACCGGGACCGGAAGGGTGAAGAGAGGGCGAAAAAAAATAATTAATCTGATACATGATAATGAGCTAGAAATGAAAACGAAAAAAAAATAATAAAAAAGATAATATTTGTAAATGAGATGGTTGATTTCAATAGAAGGAGAAATCAAGTCCTGCTCTTCTATATATTTCTGGTTTTTTTTTTGATTTATATTTATTATTCTTCTTTTTTCTCTAGAATTAAACGATGTAGTTATTGTGGTTGTTTATTTTCGCATTCGATTTATTCTATTTTACTTTATTTATCATCTTCTTTATGTTCATTCTAATCAATCTTTATTGCTCTCATCCCTTGATTTCGATATATCGATCTATTTATTAAAGCAGTTTCTTCAAAGTTTGCAGTAAGATTTTCATACTGAGATTGATTCTGCCGTAGGGAATGTTTGCCTTAGGGTACTTCAAAGTAAAACTAAGATCTCATCAGATTATCGTATTTATTATACCTCTATCATCAAATATCTATCTATCATTCTATCTCCTCTTCCACTTTCTTAGATCTGTCACTTCATTTAGCCTATTGTTATATGTTTATCCATCCCCACCTTCTTGGGAGAGGATGGTCGAAAGTAGAGCGCTCTGACGGTGATTATAATCTCAAGTATTAGTTCTTTACTGGATCATAGTGAAAGTTCCTCCAAATGTACCATGTCCTTGTTTGACGCCTCCATAGACCATTGCACTTATCAGATTATGGGGATAAGAAGGGTACCCTTATAAAAATATCTTGCTATGGTAAACAGCACCTAGGAGATGACGTTGGGGCTTTTTACAGATGCTCGTGCTTTGCCAGCATACTTGAATGTAAGTTAGAGGTTATTCACCATATATCAGTAAAATATATGCTAGAAATATGTTTGCATAATTCATCAAAATTTATTAGGTTATTAAATACTATAGGGTTCTGTCGTGAACAGCCGAGCGAACGCTGGGAATTTCAACATAACTCATTTTACGAATATTAGTCATATTACCGACATTAATAGGATAAATGAACTACCTAACTTGAACAATGAAAATCGAAAACAAAGATAGTGAATATAAAAAAGATAATGATAATGAAATAATGAGTTCTAAATAAAAAACAAGAAATCTCTTTTTTTCTATTTCCGCATCACTGCAACTGCTATATCATTTCTACTTATATAAAATCCATCAAAACAAAAATGGCGACGAAAACAGAGCCAAAAAGAGCTATTCCTCTCAGCGATAAAATTCACTATCTTGAGCAGGCATTTTATGGTCATAAAGAAAATTTAAAAACTGAAAGAATAAAAAGTTTCATTTTTTTTAAAAATTTCATTCTATCAGTGAAATTTCGCTTTGCTGAGGCGACTATTACAAAAGTCGGAACTGAAAGCAGAAAAAATGATTGTTCTGCGAAGACTACTTCAAAAACTGCAATCTCATTGTATGTATCCATAAAAAAAATGGTAAAAAAAAATCGATAACATCCTCTCTCACCCCTCCGAATGCCACCACCGCACCTAATCTCTTCGCCAGACGACTTCTTATTCCATCCTACTACCCCAACCGTCTAGTCCTACCCTTGCCTTTCCTTTATATTCGCTTTTACTATTAAAGGAAATGTACTAGTAAATTAAGCCTACTGTTGGTCCTAAAAAATAAGACAGTGGCAAGGACTCACGATGAAGGAAAATTTTTTTATCATTTATTAATAAAGATGTGAGGGAAAAGGCGGATCGAAAAAAAAATCATAATGCCTTTAGTGTGTGGGGGGAAGGGGGAAGTGTTGAGTTTAATTAAAAACAATGAACATTTAAAAAAAAAAAAAACAGCTGGATTAAACTGATATGTAATTGTGTGGTCGAATGTTTTCAAAATAATTTGCTGTTTGATTGTACAATGTTGGTGACAGGTTATGGTGGGGGGGGAAAGAGGCAGTTTTAAAAAAGTAAAACAAATGTTAGTGCAGATATTGGCGGGTTAGTTTAGGGGTAGAATACTAGCGGTTAAGTCGTTTTAAAAAAAAAGATAATAAAACCAACAATAAGCAGAAGCACTGGAGAGTATACAAGTTAAGTAAGTAGTTTAAGCTAAAGCTAAAAGGGCACCTGAAATGTGCAAAACAAAAGTGTCAGATCTATTTTGTTTATCGATCATCGAATGGACTGACGATCAACAATCAATCACAACGTACTTATGGGTCGTCGTACTTTAGCAGGCCTATCTACTTGCTATTGTCTTAGGCATTCAATTATGCTTTCCTCAACCATTCTTTTTTAAATTATACTTCTCATTAGCAAAATTTAAAGCTTTGATATTAAAAGTTGCCTTTGATCAAATATAGTAACAAACGTCATCACTTTAAAAAAAAAAGCGTAAAAAAATAATAAGTCAAACAAAAACTAGTAAAAATAAAAATACAGTTAAAAATCATACCAAAAAAGACATGAACAAACTATAGTAAAAAGAAAAAACACGCCAAAATCAGCTAAAACAGGCTGACTATTATGAATAAAAACAAAGACAATTAAAATCCAGCAAAAAACAACTGGAACTTATGTTCTAAAAAGAAAGACATCTGTGTAAACTCAATTGAAGTGGTTGAAGAAAATGAAAAGCTGATCCGGCATTTTTTTTCACACTCGGGTCTACGTTGATTTCGTGTTATTGTTGATGTTTTATTAATATGGGTTTCTATCATTATTATTACTAATAATATACGTATAAATGAAAACAATTATTTTTTTAAAGGTTACGGGAGGCTATTCCAAGTTAATGTAGAAACATAAATAATGGCCTTTCCCTCTTACTTTTTTTTTAGATCCTTAGATGTGACACATGACCAGATGAATGCATCATTCTTCTCCTTTATTCTAAAGGGGATTTAGTAGCATGCGCCTAACACTTTTCTTCGTCAACAAATATTATGACCATTATTGAGACCTGTCTCCACTTTACGCATGCCTGATAAAGACTTGAAAAAATCCAGAGCACCTCTGGCGGGTCCTGCAATTCGGGGCCCCCTTCGTAAGTCGAATCACAAACGCTTTGATTCGCGTTCTTTAAGGATATCATCCTGATTAAACCACGAACACTTCTATCTTTATATTCAAAACGTATGAAGATTGTCATACACATACGCACTAACATATGTACAAAAACTTACATTGCCAACATACACCCACGTCAACATGACTATACATACATTAATAACAAAATATCATGTGTGTACAATATATATATCTCATATATGATATATGTATATATATATATATATATATATATATATATTTATATCAGTGCTCGATTTAAGAAAAAACCTGGTGCCCCAGGATCGAACAAATTTTAGAGCCACGGATAATAATACCATCCCACGGAGGAAAAAAATCAAACCAGAAGTCAGATTGTAGTCCAGTGCCGAGTTATCCCAGCATTCCTGTGGCGGCGATGACCAACACTTTTTTTTGAGGATCTTCAATTTATACACAGGCCATAGTAACTCATTTGATTTTTGCATGGACAAAACCAACAAAAATTCGCAAAGTGGGCAAAGCTATTGTCTTAATTAGACATCTATGGCTTCGGACCATTGCAGCATAAAATGGATAGACAGTGATTTATTTTTAGCCGTAGTGTTTAAAATTTTGCAGATGGTCTTCACTTGTTGAAGCCAAATGTTTCATTACTCATAAGTTATTTTGAATTCATTTGAAATAGCCCATGACGTTATTTCCATATTCCTAATTCTTTTGTCATTTGTCGATCAGGCATTGGCAAAATTTGACGTATATTAGCTGTGTAATGTGTCTGAAAGCTTATATTGTTCACTGTTTACGAGCAAATAGTTTTATCAATAGTTACCATTAAATATAATTATAATGATGTGCAGAATCAAATATTTTTTATCAATGAAGATTGAGTACTTGGTGTTTTTGATTTGAACTTAAAATTAAACTTATTAAAGTCGGATATTCTAAACTTATAGTAAATTATTGCTTATGGATATGCATGTAACACATGGACTGGCACGCAGTTGACGTGGCATCAAGATAATCTTTTCGAGATTTGGACTCTTTGAAGCCACACAGTTGTTTGTTGTATGAGACATTTTGTTTAGGTTAACGTTTTTGCAAGTACGGCTCTTTTAGTAACTCAATTTACCAAATTATAAAACAAAAAAATATTACTTTAAACGGATTTGATTGTAAGAAATAACATTTTTTCCGATGATAACTTGCGCCCTTTACGACTTACTATAGCGACGAATTAAAAGTGAATCATAATAATTTAAGAACTCAAAGATTACAAAAAAACTTCGAACTTCATCAAATACGTTTATTTCCTATTGATTCCGCAGTGATAAAGCTTGCAAGTATATGAAGTTTTTTGAAGTTATGGAAATATTTACCGCAGTGCTCGTCTCGACAGGAAAATACACCAGTGCGTGGGCTGAAAGTACTACAGAGCCGGGGATAAATGTCATCCCATGGGATGAAAAAAACTAAACCAGAGCCGAGATGACAAAGTCACAGTGCCGGGGATATCCCCGGCATCCCCGGCAGATAATCGATCACTGATATATATATATATATATATATATATATATATATATATATATATATACATACATGTATACATACATACATACATACAAGCAAACTTACATACATAACAATATGCATACATACATAAATACAAACATATACATACATGCATACATACATACATACATACATACATACAAACAAACAAACATATACATACATACATACAAACATACATACATGCATACATACACATACATACATACATGCATACATACATACATACATACATACAAACATACATACATACATACATACATACAAACAAACATATACCAAACCTTACTAACCCCACATCACCGTTCCTCGACATTGTCACATTAACTTTTTGTTTTTGTTTATGCGATTTGTTTGTTTTCCTTCATGTTTAAATGAGCCAAACTGAAAACAAACAAAATTCTTGAAACTATTTCTCTCTGTCGATTGTTGCGCTGAATTCAATTATAAAAAGATAATGGGTCTTTGTTCTCAGTATCAAATATAATAGAAAACTTTTTAGAAATATCTGTGTGTGTGTGTGTGTGTGCGTGCGTGTGTGTCCCTACACATGTAGCATATTGTGTGTGTATATGTGTTGCTACATGCGTGTTAGCAGCACAGCTTGTGGGAGTGTTGCTGTACAAGTGCAAGTGTGTGTGTTTGTGTGTGTGTGTGTGCGTGTGTGTGTGTGTGTTTGTGAAAGTTTTCGTTTTCAATTTAGTTGCTCTGTCCTGTTTATTTTATTTATTTTTTCCAATTAATTTTTGTTCATATTTATTTTTTTTGGACTCTTTTCTTTCTTGACTTCGTCAGTCAGTCGCGATTTTTAGGTTTTTACCCTTTCAGTCACGGAACTATGTCTGGAGAGTTACAAGTTATGGAAATGGTTACACAGGTAGTTATAGCATGAGTTACAGGGTATAGGCTTGAAAAGTCAACTTTAAAATGAGTGAACTCTTCAAGGACAATGAGGAAAAGAAAAGAAAAAGAATCTCGGTTGGGGATAAATGTGTGTTTGTGTGTGTGTGTGTGTGTGTGTTTGTGTGTGTGTGTGTTTGTGTGTGTGTGGGGGGGGGTTATTTACAAAAAAAGTATTGCAGAACTTTTCTGACGTTTTATAAGGCCTTAGGCAAAAGTAGATTTTGAGGTTCAATAAAAGAAACATGCAGTTAGCACTACCAGTGGTACATTTACGGCCCACTTAGAAGCCCTGTTAGCAGTTCACTTAGAAGCCCTGTTAGGAGTTCACTTAGAAGCCCTGTTAGCAGTTCACTTACAAGCCTTGTTAGAAGCCCACTATGAAGCCCTGTTAGAAGCCCACTAAGAAGTCCTGTTAGCAGTTCACATAGAAGCCCTGTTAGCAGTTCACTTAGAAGCCCTGTTAGCAGTTCACTTAGAAGCCCTGTTAGCAGTTCACTTACAAGCCCTGTTAGAAGCCCACGTACAAGCCCTGTTAGAAGCCCACGTACAAGCCCTGTTAGAAGCCCACTAAGAAGCCCTGTTAGAAGCCCACTAAGAAGCCCTGTTAGAAGCCCACTTAGAAGCCATGTTAGAAGCCCACTTAGAAGCCTTGTTAGAAGCCCACTAAGAAGCCCTGTTAGAAGCCCACTAAGAAGACCTGTTAGAAGCCCACTTAGAAGCCATGTTAGAAGCCCACTTAGAAGCCCTGTTAGAAGCCGACTTAGAAGCCCTAGTTCTTAAGAAATTGGGGCCATTGTTTTGGTATCCTTCTCAACTGTAGACTCTTATCATGTTAGACATTTTTGGGTAATGCAAAGAAAAAAAAAAACCACAACGGGGGCGCCTTCATCAGTGGTGGATCCCAAGACAGGCGCCTAGTTTGTTTACCCTTAAGAGCGCCTTGAGTCTATATTTACGGAAGTGCTAAACACAAACATATAAGGGAGATAATAAATGTAAAAAAAAGGGGGATAAGTCGATCACAATATTTAAAGTGTATTATAAAGAAACATTAATGTTACGAAAACGCTTGTAAATAAATAGATAAATAAATAATAAAGATGTAAAAAGGCATATTGAAAAAAATTAAATTAATATGACAGTGTTATAATAGTTGAGAATATACATCCCAGTTTACATTTTTTATTTTTTTTTAAAAAAAAGGTAAAAAAAAACCCTGAAAGAATTAATTAATTCCTTTTGTTTAGACGCCACATTGTCTTTCATCTGTGTAGGTCGACTGATTCACCATCTCCTTGTTCATGGGATATCTTTCTATCTTGTGTCTATCCACCCCCCCCCCACACACACACACACCTTCCCCCCTCACCCTTCTGTTATTATGATATCAGTTGAGCCGTAGAGTTAAATTTAGCGCATAATGGCAGCATGAGGAAATGAGTTTTGTTAACAAAGGACTAATAGGGATTAGATTCAATGAGTCAGTAAATTAGACATATATGATAGCATTGAATGAAAACAAACAAATAACAACAAAAATTGAAAATTAATGAATCAAACTATTAACGTGAATTTATGTCAAAGATATAATCTTGCCGGTCATACAAACACACAGGCACACACACCCACCACACACAAAAACACACACGCACACACACACACACACACACACAAAGGCACACATGCACACACACCCACCACACACAAAAACACACAGGCACACACATACACACACACACACACAAAGGCACACACATCCAAAGAAAGTAAAATTACATAAGATGAATAAAAATGACTCATACGCGAATTTTATAAGCTTTTAATTAACTTCACTTTTTTTTATATTGTTTCTTTGATTGTCAGCATTATTTTGTTACTCAATTTCGGGCCTGTTTTTATTTAGAGAGAGAAAACTCAAATTAGGCAAAGATGTAAATTTCGCAAGACAATACACTCTTTTAATGACATCCGTGTATTAAATATCGTGTTGAATTTCGAAGCCGATTACATTTTTAGTAATGTCTTGTGATTAAAATTTGAAAATGATTTTTGGAAAAAAACGGCACCGGTTCATAACTATGCGAAATAGAGAAGCTATTTTTTTTAGTTAAGTCTTATATAAATTAATGTTCCCTTAGCCCTATAGGGCCATCGAAGCAGATGAAGTGTAGAGCTCACCTGTTTCAGAAACCACGGCATGTTAAGGGGTTGTGCGTTTAGCGCACTGCTCAGCCACCTTTTTACTTTCCCACCTAAAGTCGGGTACGCATTTAAACCTGGGTGGACTTGAGGGACTTTTTAACCACCTTTTAATAGAACCCGGGAACAATTCCATTGGATATTACTGAGGATCGAACCCGGGGCTCTCAGGTAAACAGTCGAGCGCTCTATAGCACTC
This sequence comes from Bulinus truncatus, assembly GCA_021962125.1. Taxonomy (NCBI): domain Eukaryota; kingdom Metazoa; phylum Mollusca; class Gastropoda; family Planorbidae; genus Bulinus; species Bulinus truncatus. Next base: position 7,741,112 of record JAGDYQ010000011.1, read on the forward strand.
GACCACCCGTCCCTCTAGTCTGATATTGACAAACAAGACAAAAGGTTGTCACAAAAAAAAAAAAACAACAGTAGAACGTTTAATTTTTTTTAAAAGTAAAAAATAAAAAAAATTCCTGATATACAAAAATTTATAAAAAAAATTATCATTGCTAAAATGAAAAGCGTGGGTAAATATACACTAAACTGCACTAAATATTCCGTTACAATAGTTTATAAATAGAAAAAAAAATAGTTTATGTATCTAGTTGGACACCCACGCATCCATCATCTCTGTCTAGACTAGCTGAGCCCACTACAGCAGTGCAGCCATAATGAGGGCAGAGCTTACTGTCATCAGCTAAGGTTCGAACCTACAAACTGCACCGCACCACTAGCTCTAACCACGGAATATAGATCATTCAGAGAGCACACCGCTATTTAAAAAGTCTTCCTTAAGATGGCTAAAAAAATTCCAGCGTTTAAGATTTTTTTTTTCCTTTTTTAATAGTGGTATCACCCTATGGTATCGTCCTATGGTATCGCCCTATGGTATCACCCTATGGTATCGCCCAAATATTGATGCACGTAGCACAAATTCACAAATATGGCGGCTTTCTGAAAAATCATTTTTAAATGACGATGCGCATTCTGTATAGTTTCTATTCTGTGTCTCAGATTCAACCTTAACTCTTTAACTATTAGGTAAGTCCACTCTACACTTAAATATTTTTTTATGAAATCCTAATTTTAATTAAATAGCTTTAAATTTATTAAATTTATTATTAAATTTAAATATTTTTGTATAGATTTATAGCATTTAAAAAAAAAAGATTGGAGTACGACGCCTGACGCTTTTTCTTGAAAAAAAAAAAGTAGAACCGGCCTTGTGACAAAACTAGGCGATAAATCACTGTGCTCTGTGATAATTACTCCATTGAAGTATCGATCCTAATACTTCAATACTGTCTCTGGCGTAAATAATTAAAGCGAGTACTTTATAGTAGTAATAACAGCGGCCGTGAAATATCGATTCCGATACTTTCGTGGTGTATCGCCAGGCCAGTGCAATTAATTAAAAATAAAATAAAAAATTATAAAAAAAAAACAGGCGGTGCAATAAAAAAAATATGTGCCCGTAAATTTAAAATTAGTTTAATATGATGTGCCATCGATGAATCATTTTGTATTTATATTTATAACATCTGAAGGTAATTTAGTCACTGCTAACCTTTACACGTATATTAGTCGACATGCCTTAGCAGAGGCGTAGCGAGGGGTGGGCAAGGGGGCATCATACCCCGGGGGCTACTTACAAAGGGGCGCCAAATAGTATATATATGTATATATACATATTATACATATATATGGTTTTCGAATGGGGGGGGCGCTAAAAAGGTAGTAAAAAGGTACTGTGCCCCAGGCGCGAGATAAGCTCGCTACGGCACTGTGCCCTAGTAAAATGAATTGTTATACAGAATCAAACTTTTACTTAGTATGTGAACCGATGGCATCTTACCAGTGATGTTTATAGAAGTTTCCATTCAAGTAAATTTTTTATAATTGCGAACAAAAAAAAACGGTTTAGTTTGGAAGGTTATTAAATCAATTTGAGTTCTAGCGACGTTCAAAATAATATCAGTGGGAGATAGGGTGTAGAGTGTGTGTGTGGGGGAGGGGAAGCAAGACTAGAATAGGAGATAATACAGTTCTTTTAAAACTTTACCAATTCCCATTGTTGGCTTGAGGTACCAGTCACTTCTTTTCAATTTTTTTCATTTTTTCATTTTTCTTCTCAGACCAACAGTGTCTACTTTGCCACAACAAATTTTCAAAAGAAAAAAGTTTATACATACATACATAAACCTATATATACATATATATATATATATATATATATATATACACAAGGCCGGCGCCAGAGTATTTGCCGCCCTAGGCGAACCTGTCGCACTCCGCCCCCTACTAAAGGCAACTAAAAGAACTAATATTTAAAGTAACATTATAACTTTCACAAAGGAAAACAATGCTTTTTCAATAACTATTTAAGTTGCAACATAATCTATACAATGTCATGCATAATTGTGTTTTATGGCTATAGGCTACAATTGTAGGCCAATAAAATAAATATATAATTAAATTTCAAAACTTTATTTTTCGCTCTTTTGCTTTAGAAAATGTAAAAACGAGTTCCATCAGATCAATGTCTCGTGTTCGATTGACACAGTAGCTAATCCAACAAGTCTTTCTTGTAGCATGGACGTTCTCAAATATGTCTTTATCAGTTTGAGTTTTGAGAAGCTTCGCTCACCACTGGCCACAGAAACTGGAAGTGTCAAGAGGATTCGGAGAACTATAACAGTGTTGGGCACACTATCTGTTAGATTATTTTTCAATATAAAGTTTAGTACATCCTGTGGCGATGCAACCTTGCAACTCGTCTTGAAATGGCTTTCAGTTCACTGCTTAGATCAAATGCGTCAATATCTTTGGAGTCTCCTTGTCGCAAAGCTTTCTCAAGATTCAAACAATGTTCCGTAATTTCCCTGCTAGTTTTATTTTGTAAACTATGAACATCATACAGGAAACCAAACACCGAACTAATTTTTTTGCATCAGAGTGAACCTTTCATCAACCGATTGTATGGCCGTGTCAAGAACAGCGAAGTAAAAGTTTACTTTGAATTTGTCTTTTGGATCATTAATGGGTTCCTCTATCTTCTGATACGGGTTGGTTCGGGTTCGAAAAGTGCTGGTATCTTTAAATTGACTGCGATTTCAGCTGCATCTACCAGTGTTTTCTCATACTCTGTCATTTCTGCGAATTACGAGAAACTTCTTTGTTTCAGCCAGATGATTGATGGCGCCATGTATATCTAATTCTTTTTTTTTTTTGTTTAAGTTGTTTACTACTCATGTTGATCTCAAACAGCACATCATACCACACAACCAGAGAAACGACAAACTTAAAACTACAAATGGCTTTTGCAATAACCCGCGCATCTGTTCGTGATGAATTACCAGATGCTCCTGTTAAATTTGTGTCATCCGCAATCTCTACCAGAGCATCGTAGATATCACCAAGGTGATAACGAACAGGTTTTAAAGCATCAATTCGACTTGTTTCACTCAGTGGTTTAACGTTGCACTAGATCAAAGAAGGTTGTTGCTTCTAAGCAACATTTTGCGGCATCATTTACAGCCAAATTCAAGGTATGTGCACAGCAAGGAACAAACAATGCTCGGGGATTGACATCTAAAATTCTTCTTTGGAAACCATTGGCTTTTCCCTCCATATTGCTGCCATTGTCATAGCCTTGCGTAAATTTTCGATAAATAAAGATATCTCTTCTAACTGCTTAAGAATAGTTTCTGTCATGCCAGCACCAGTTGTCTCTTTTAGAGGCACAAAACCCAAGAAATATTCCTTTACAGATGATGGTGCTGCAGTGTCACTTTTTGGACTTGAAATCACATCAACAAAGCAAATGATCATGGTCAATTGTTCAGCATGACCAGCATCTGGTGTGCAATCTAGAATTATTAAAAAGTACTTAGCATCACGAGCAGAAACCAAATTTTTTTGTTTGATTGCATTGGCTAAAAGCTGAATCAATTCACTACGTATGTCTTTGCCTGGGTAATGTACATGGGTCTCATTATCTTTAATCTTTCGGAGATGCTCATCCATAAGTGGGTCAAACAAAGCTAGAAGTTCCACAAATTTCAGGAAGTTACCGTTATCAGAAGTGTTAAGTTTATCATGTGTTCCACGAAAAGCAAAATTTTGCATACCAAGAACTAAAGCAATCAGCCGTCTCAAGATTTGCTGCCAATACCGTTCTTTTTTAATGAGACGCATGTATTCGGCATCAATTGTTTTCATTTGTCGCATTCTCAGCTCAAATTCCTTCCATGACTGAAATTTCGCTAGATGTTCACTGTTTTTCTCATGCCCTGATAGAATTGCGGACATGTTTTTCCAATCATGTGAACTGTTACGGGTCCTTATAATGAAGATACTTGTAGAAGGTGTAATAATTCAGACAACACAAATCACGAAGTTAACTCCAGTGAAGTAACATCAACAATCATTTAATACTTGAACATAAACTGACAAAAAGGTGAACTCAGGAGGAGTACAATAGCAAACTGTAACCATGCATCCATCTACATTGATGCCCAAAGCTAGACTCTACTAATACAGACATCCGCATCCTATGATGCCTAGATCTCGACTCTACTAGAACATGCATCCGCATCCTATGATGCACAGAGCTCGACTGATTATAAAACAAACCATGTGCTCCCAACTGTCGGTTTAATATACGTCATTTGGTACAAATGACGTATACACTAAAATCTACAATAAACTACAACACGAGATGGCGGAAGGACGCCATAGCTACTGCGGTGGGCGGAGCCTACCGAATTGCGTCATCAAGCTTAGGCTATACTATTTCTCCACATGAACCTTTATCAGAAAAAAGATGATGCACCTACGCTACGGGCAGTGGTAAACAGCTTGCAGCAGAAGCAATAAACAGAGTCATTACTTACAGAATACTGCAGCCAGCATCTGCGAATTTCTTCTCCATTGACAAGCCTGCGGTTGTAATGATTTTTTGAGAATTTTCGTTGCAAACTATCTTTAGGAAAATCAAACTGCTCAACTTGTTCTGGTCCATGAGCTATCAAAATTTGTCTCATATGATCATCAAGTTCGGTCCAAGCAGCAGGATCGCCAAAGTTAACATATAAACCATTGAAATTATCTATTTCTTGACCTTCAGATTTTGTTTCTTGGTACGTAACGTGCATTGCATTTTGTGATTCAAACTCTTCTGATAGTGTAATCTCCTCGGATTCCTCCGCTTCCTTGTCTGCTTCGACTTAATTTTTTAACTCATCTGGTCGATCTGGACCATCTTCATGTCTGTGCGATGTACACAGATACTTTAACAACGATTCTCCTTGTTTTGTTACATTTTTTTTCTTTTTTAACCCGTCTTTTACGACACTGTGCACCGGACAATCGTTTTCTCTCTGCCATGGGTGATTAAAATAACCATGGAAACTGCAAAATCGAATTTTATTGTGGTTCATTATTTTTCAAAATTTGTAATACATTCTTGAAAAATAAAATAATTACAATTTACATTTACAAATTTAAGCCTAAATATCTGAGGACTAAACCTTGAAATGACAATTAACCAATGATGTATTACTAGATGCAATGCTCCTATATTGGCCTATGAAATAGAAACAGGCCAATTTTCCCGAACGTTTTCTATTTTACAAATAGCGATGACAATGGCATGACGTCATTAACGGTTGTTTATATATATATATATATATATATATATATATATATATATATATATATATATATATATATACATAATCGTTCACATTTGAACGTCGGCCATTTGCAAAATATCTTCCAATGTTAAATAATTGGTGAAGCGTTAACCCCCTGCTATTAAGTTACTTTTATCTTCACAGTCCACTTAAATAACGTCTTTTTAAATGAGGCCGATCAGTGACGTTATTTTTAAGTGCTTCTTAAGTTTAAAAGACACAGATTGGCCAGATTTGAAGACACGTTGTTTAAGCGGAGATTAAAGACAGTAGTTACTTGATTTTGTCAAATTTCGCCCCAAATCAAATGATTTGAAATATAATGCTGTTCTATAGTATTTACAAAAGAAAACTAAATATCTTACTTACAGTATAAGTTGGCAGCCGAGTAACTCTACGACAATTAATTTTCAATTATTTAATTTACATTTTTTTAATATCTATATGTATAATTCTCTTCTTCATCCAACCATGCGGGACAACAGCAGTAGCCTGCAAGACGCAATCCTATAAATATAGATAGATGTGTCGCGTTTGTGGAATTCCCAAATACGTCATAGAAAGCATGACGCATTCAACAATGCTTGACAACTCGCGTTGTTTTCTGATTTCTTTTATAAAATCAGATTATTTTAATTTCTAATATGACGTTTTTCCCTTTTATTTAGTCAAATATATTAAGAGTTTCAATATTAATAAACTCTTATCACTAAAATATTATTCAATCCATGTATTATTAAAGGACTTCAATTGTTTTAATATTTCTATTTTTACGTCTTTTACTACCACGGCTGCCGCCCCAGAATTTTTGCCGCCCTAGGCGGCCGCCTTGTCCTGCCTAGTGGTTAAACCGGGCCTGTATATACATATATATATCTCGTACCTTTAACCCCTCACGTCCTGCTATTCGGCCACGTGATCAACGGCTCTGGAGAAATACTGGATCCCACCATACATGTGGAATACAATCGTTAAATTATTCAGCGAAGTTTGCTGTGGCCGGCCAGAATTTCATTTCATTTTATCTTATGGACATCTCAGTCTTAACTGGCAACTATTGATTTTTGCTGCCGGACCGTCGCCATTTTCAGTTTAACAGATTCCAAAAGAAAAAAAAAAACAGCCAAAAAGAAAAGGTGGGGGTCGGTTTGAAACTGTGAGGGGTGTGTGTGTGTGGGGGGGTCAATGGGGGGGGGGGTTTGCCGCCAGTGGCGGTAGGGTGAAAGATGTGACGTCTAGCGAGGCAGAGGAAGGGGTTAGGGAAGGGGTTGGGAATGGGGAAGGGGAGGGGTATGAAGGGTCAGCACCCTATGTTTATTTAGCACCAGGTCTGGATGTTTTGGCATCACCCATTATTTAGTAGAGACAGCCAAATCTGGACAGACAACGCGATATCAGATTTTTTTTGTTGTTGTTGTTGTTTTAATCACACTCTGGATTGGAAGTGTTGAGCTGTACAGAAGACAGAAGTACAGAAAACATAATTATTGACTGAGTTACTAAACACTATTTTCATAATAACAATAAACAAAGTTTTGAAAGAACGACAACCCTATTTGGAGCCAGCTGTTGCGTTTGAGAAATTCTTTACAGAAACGCGCTGTTCAGAATTGCTGTATATTTTATTTATTTTTTTAAATTGTGGAGAAATTTTAAAAAGTTAAGTTGTATTGACCCCGCGGACATGAGAGTAGAAAAAGAGGAGTCACGTGGTTTGAACTCCTTAATTCCAGGTAACCTTTCAATGTGAGCCGATATGATGGCTCAACCCATTCTCGTAACAAAACAAGCTCCATGTAACTTAAGCGTTGAGATTTGTTTTTTTTCAACATATCAAATTAAATATACACCCAGGGCCGGGTTAAGGTTTTAAAGATCCCTGGGGGGGGTCTTTAAGTGTCATCGGGGGCAGATGAAGTCCATGTATTAATATCTTGTTGAATTACTTTTTAGTAATGCCTTGAGATTACGATGTGAACATAAACTTACAGTACAAAATAGTGGAGCTTTTTGTAGTTCCGTCCTATATACAGGCCCGTAGCGTGCGTTTTGTCTGGCCCCCTCTGCTTTTTTGCTCTACTTAGTAAAATGTATTACCTGCCCCCCTGCTATTGCCTGGCCCCTGCTATAGAATGCCTGGCCCCTGCTGTAGAATTTTCACGCTACGGGGCTGCCTATATAGAATAAAGTTATTTTTAGCCCTACAGAACCATAGGGTCCGAAGAGGTGTAGAGTTCATCTGTTTCTGCAATAAATGCATATACAGGGTTTGTGTGGTTAGCACAATGACACAGCCGCCTTTACTTCCCTTACTTAAGTCAGGTACCCATTTAAAGTTGGGTGAATTTGGTGGACTTATAAGCAACTTTTAAAAGGACCTTGAGAAACTCCCTCGGTTATCACTTAGAATCGAGCCCAGGACTCTCAGTTCGACGACACTCGGCCATCCGTCCAAAGATACTTCTAGCCATGAATAACCAAATTTGCGTAAAAAGAGAAAACGTATGACGTTTGGAATGTATTGTATCTCCACTATTCACATACCAGTAATATGCCTGTCCCAAAATAGGCCGAGAGTTCATCAGATTAATTTCCATTTCCTGGCATAAAGTCACTCAGCCGTGACTAATAGCGGGGGGGGGGGGGGAACAACTTATAATCTGTTGAGCAATGAACTATTGCTCTCATGTCATAGGAATCTAACATTGTCAGTCTAATGGTTAATCCCAGCCGTGCTTTTTATATAACATATATTACATGGATGCTGCAATTAAACCAGTAATTAAATGGTGTGCATAAAAACAAGTTTCAATTTGAACAACAAAAAAAAAAAGAGTCACGGACCCCCGGAACCGCGTACTTGATGTCAGGGCCGTAATTAAAGATCGTCAAACTAGATGTCACCTTTGAGCCCCCAAAATGTATCTTTTTCATGGGCCCCCCCAAAAGTACCTTTTTCATGGGCCCTCAAAAGTAACTTTTTCATGGGCACCCTAATGTAACTTTTTCAAGAGCACCAAAATGTACCTTACCTAGGGGTCCCTATATGTACCTTTGTCTAGGGCCCAAAAGACCCCCTAAACTCTCCTTGACGAGGGCTGCCCAAAAAAAAAAAAACAGCAACAGCATTAAGAAATGTTCTTCCTGCTGTAACAACCCCCTCACCTCCACCTTCAAAGATTCGACCAGCCATTACCTCATAGCCAAACCTTTTTCATCTTCTCATTCCCCCCCCCCCCGCCTCAGCCCCCTCCCCCTCACTTCTATATGCGAAAAACTAACGTATTCAAATTTTGTCTAGAAATGAATAAAGCCAATCACGGCGATTAGAGCGTTTTCCGAATGAGCAAGAGCGTACACACACACACACACACATACACACACACACACATACACACACAAATACACACACATACATATACACACTAAAAAAAATGAAATTTCACAGATATGACAGCACTTAACCAAGTCGAAAATATTTTTTTTTTTTTTATTGATCCGTTTCAATTTTTGTTCTCTCCCCTTTAAGCTTTAAACAAAAGAACAATATCAGAAAGCGAGGCGGTTTCATTTTTTTTTGGCTTTAATCTGGCCGCCCTGAAGATAATAATGACATGCTAAAGGCGGGAGCGATTTCCATTTGTGTTTTTGTATTAGGAATAAATTGATTTTTTTTAAAGGCATAATTTCAATCCATGTTTTGGTGAAGAATCATTCCGAAGAAATCTGGCCAGGCCAAAACGGCTTGTAATTTTAAACGTCAGATGCAGAAATTTGGGGGGAAACATTTGGGACGTCTTTGTCTGTTCATTTTTTTTTTCGTTTCTTTCGAATTCTTCATTTATTTTTTTTTTAAACTCCGAATTTCTATGCATAATTAGACTTTTGATTACGTCCTATTCCTCCCCCCCCCACTCCCCCCGCCCCTTTTATTATTATTTTTCTAAAAATTGTATTTGACAGGAAATAAAGAGAAATAAATAAATAAATAAAGAGAGGAGGGGAGGGGGGGTGCTCCGAAGGGGAGAAAAAATCAACATGGCGTAAAATGGCTGAATGTACACGTATGAATGATATGTTGTGAATTTTACAGACAATATCTCCTGTGACATCATAATGTACATATGTATTTTAATAAAAGCTGCAGTTTATGGCTTTTTACCTTCCATACCGTTAGTGTTTTGTGTTTTTTTTTTTGGGGGGGGGGTGCGAGCAAGACATACAAACATATTATTATTTAACTATGAAGGTTTTAATGTTTCATGTTTTGAGACACCTTTGGCATGAAGAAGTTAATGATATATTGATATTTTTAGTAAAAAAAAAATTTAAATACGGAGTCATCAGTCAATAGTCATCAGTCAAAAAGTCATCAGGCAATAGTCATCAGTCAATAGTCATCAGTCAATAGTCATCAGTCAGTATTCATCA
>JAGDYQ010000011.1:7751380-7758880 GCA_021962125.1 Bulinus truncatus
GGCCCACAAAGCTGTCTTTTACTATGGGAGGGGGTGTGGACCCATAATGCTGTCATAATGACTCTGACTTTAAATCAATTAAAAATTAGCCAATTTTCTTTATCATGTTGATTCGGTTAAGAACCATATCGGATTACAGTTACAGGTTGAACTGAAAACTAGTGTTGTTTTCGTTCACGAAAACTAAAACTAAAACCTTCGTTGACGAAAATGTTGACTTTTCGTCAACGAGAACTAAAACTAAAACTAAAATTAGCAGCAAGACTAAAACTAGACGAAAACTAAAATTATTACAGAAAAAAACGAAATAAAAACTGAAACTAAAATATGACCTGGGACTAAAACAACACTACTGAAAACAGTATTTCACTCTGTTATGATAATCATAATGCAATTGGCCAATGTCTATATATTTGGTTAGAAAACATCAACTATAAATATTTTTTTGTTACAATTGTTAGTACATAAATTGTGTTTATGAAAAATGAAGAATTCGGCTTAGGAATTTATTGGAGCGGTTATTGAGGAATTTTAATCTAATGACTGAAAAAGTAAATGAATAGTTCTATGCTAATGTGAAGATAGATTGAACTTTTGCATGGCATTAATAGACACTTACTAGTACCAGTTAAAATTACTATAGCGAAGTAAAATCTTAAGTAAATATCTTCATGACGCGATCTATATAACTTCTTCAGTATATACCTGCCTGCCTGACATGCCCACCACTCCCTGCAAGCAGCAGGGGGGGGAGGAGGGGAGGAGGAGGAGGCTCTGGAAAGGAGGAAGTGGTCAGCCGAAGGGTCATCTTTAAAAAAAGCTATTCCGAGTGCCTGAGGCATTTAGGATTTGGAAATGACCCATGACCCTTGTATGATTCTTACCCTAGACTGGGAAAACAAAAAAATAAAAAAATGGACAAGGGGGGAGGTGTTGAGACTTGAGGGTGTGTGTGTGGGGTGGTGGTGGGGGGGGGGTAGGGCTATGTATCGATTTTCATAGTGAAGATATGAAATTAAACAAGAAATATTCAACTGGGAAGGTTTGCCGTTCCTTACCCCTACCCCCTCCAACCCCCACTCCCAGCACTGTTTCCGCTTCTCCGCTCCTTTCTCTTTTATCCATTCCTCTCTTTCACTCCTTTATCATCTTCCTTTATTATATATGATATGAGAACCCCCCTTGTATTGTTTGATCTAGTGAATAGATGGGGGTCTTCGTACAGGGACACAGCGAGTAGAGATAGAGAGAGAGAGAAAAAACCGCTGGACCTTCCAAGTAGAAACCATTATGCAAATAGTGCGGCCTATGACAAGGAAATGAGTCTGCTAGCGGCCACTCATTAACTCGGCTACTGGCCAGCTTGACCACCATATTTTAAAAACGGATCGATTCTTTTTCCATTCCGGCCAAAGCCGTATTATTATTCCGCCCAGATACCCCCTTTCGATCAATTTAGAAACCGTCCACTCCACCCCCACACCCACCCCTTCCCCCCCCCCTTTCTCCTTACAAACACACTACAATTTTTTCTTCTACTTTATTTTCCGGCCATATATTCGTAAATACATCGTCTTCAGCATTTTAGTTTCGAATCTAGGTCCCTTGGCTATAAATGTTATATTGTTCTATTTAAAAAAAAAAAAAAACATGTTTTAGCTTGTTCGTGTTTATCTCCTTGACGTTCTAATTTTAGCAATTATTATTTTTGTTATGTTTATAGGGAATATATTATTCGAAGGCTTTTTCGCTGTTTACTATAAAAGCGATGCCAGAATTTGTATATATATATATATATATATATATATATATATATATATATATATATATATATTCACTTGTAGGTCTAAGCATGTAATCGAATTATGTCTGTCCTTGACCCCTCGTAGCTCTTAATCCACCCCAACCGCCCCTGCCCCACCCCATTCCTATGAAATGTAATAATTTGAAAAAAGAAGCACAAAATATTACATGAGTTTCTTCCCTTTTTATTTTGTGATTTGAAAAAATAATAATTTAATTCATGTTATATAGATGGATGAGTTATTAACAAAAAATAATAATAATAAAGCAAACTGATAAATGCACAAAAGATTTATAGGCATAGAGGTTTTAGCCCTGCAGCATTCATACTCTCTCTTTCTCTCACACACACTCTCTCACTCTCTCTTTCACACACAGGGCGCACGCAAAGTACAATGCATACCTTAATACCTACCTGCCTACATACACACATGCATACAAACATACTCACACGCAAGCATATATATATATATATATATATATATATATATATATATACACACACATACATACATATCTAAATACAGATAGAGTTTACATGTCATAAAGTCATACTTAGTCCCATTCAATCGGTACAGGGACCTTTTTTTTTTGACATCACCATGTCATATAGCCATACTTAGCCCCATGCGATGTCAACACAGGGACCTATACTAATATCACTCCGTCTACATGTCAAACAAACACACACGTTTAATCCTAGCACAAGGACCTGCTTTCATAGTATTCTATCATATTGCCAGACATCGTTACATATAATGTCATCACAGGGACCTACTCTCATACTACTCTGTCATATTGCCAGACATCGTTACATATAATGTCATCACAGGGATCAGTTTCGACATAGCACTACACAAAGGGAAAATCAACTACACACACTGTGTTAGTAGTACAGGGGACAACACACTTTGGACCTATTCTGATATTAATCTGTCATAACGGCAGACGTACACGCTCAGTTTCTCTTTATATTCTACGCAGTTTCGTCTCATGCAGGCTTTAATCTCGCCTTGAACTATTCCAAGTATAAAATTTGCAATATTAATGGTCATAATAAAATTTACTGCGCTCAATCACGGAATGGGGAGGGGGGTTGTCATGGCAGCCCGTGTCAATTAGAACTGAAGGAGTTAAAATTTATTAAGGCGGTACACACACACACACACGCACACATACACACACTACGCTCGGATAAACACACACTCAAGAGCAAACATGTTCTCCCCCCCCCCACCCACCCCGCCCCTTGAACGCTTGCTCACCGCGAGCTAGTGATGGACGCAGATGACTGTATGGTCAAGAAAATTGGACAGGCTAGTTTGGACAGTGGAAAGAGACAAAAGGTGCAATTACAGCTAGAAAAAAATCTTTGCAGTTTTTAATCAGGTTGTGGACAGTTGACCACTTGGTTAATGTTTACTTATTTGTATATATTATTTTTTTTCTATCTATCTATCTATCTATCTATCTATCTATCTATCTATCTATCTATCTATCTATCTATCTATCTATCTATCTATCTATCTATCTATCTATCTATCTATCTATCTATCTATCGATCGATCGATCGATCTATCTATCTATCTATCTATCTAGTATGCCGTGCCTGTCCTGATGTCAGTTTGCCTGTCTGTCTGTCCATCTAACTATTAGCAATCAACTCGCAGTCTGATCATATTTCTATTATTCTTCGATTTAAAAAAAAAATCATCTTTTTAGATATTTAAACATATTTATGAATATACTGTCTCCAAGTGCATATTTGAGTTAGCCTGTCTCTGCAGTCCTGTTTGAGCTGGCCTATCTCTGCAGGCCTATTTAAGCTGGCCTATCTTTGCAGGCCTATTTGAACTGGCCTGTCTCTGCAGGCCTATTTAAGCAGGCCTGTCTCTGCAGGCCTATTTAAGCTGGCATGTCTCTGCAGGCCTATTCTTTGTCTTTGTTTCTTTTAAATGGCTAAAAAAAATATCATTTTACGTCCACTCAATTACAGGGAAACGGATAGAAGAAAAAAAAAACACCTAATTGAGGAAGGAAAGGACATAGATAAACAAAACAACAGCTACTGGAATCAAGAGATTATTTATTGAGAATTTTGGTTTTTGTTTTTAGGTCCTTCAGCCGTACGTGACGTCACCAAGCCATGTGAGCCGCCAGACACTTTAGTTTTCCAGTCACACTGTGACAAGGGGGGCGCATGGAATCACCCACCATCCCCATCACTCCCTCCACCCCTCCTTTGCCCAAAAGTCGCGGGGGGTGGGGGGGGGAAGGAAGGAGTGACGGCCTCTACATATTTGTTGCAGCTAAATAAATAAATGTAACTGCATTTTGAGATAGACACCCTAACTCACAACTCTCGAGACACCTCCCGCCCCCACACCCCACCCCACCCCCTGACAAAGTTTTTAAGTGACCTCGTCATTGCGACGTGTGAGCATGGTCATTGCAGTCTTTTAAAACAATGAGTTCAGAGTTTTTTTTAGAATTAATAATTTTCATTAAAAATTTCTGGTAATACATTCCAACGCACAAATTATTTGAAGGAATTAATTTATTTGTTTGTGCGATCAAGCATTACTCTGTAGTTTGACATATGACTCTGACTCACACACTTGATGTGCCCGTCCTCATGACTCACACACTGGATGTGCCCGTCCTACTACACAACGTCACGTATTCTGACTGCAGCGTTTATAATTCGACCCCACCTTCTCCGCCCCCCTCTCTACACCGACAGGTGAAACGTTCCCCTCCCATCTTCGTTGACCATGTTACATAACTCAAGGTCATGGTCAAGCCAAGCTCCCAACTTACTTTGTTGTCCGTAATGACACATGCATGGAGAGCGTGATCATCCCCTAAGTTAAGTTAGAATAAGTTAATAGACATTAGATGAAAGATGTAGTAGAATATAGTTCTGACAGGCTTAGAGTGGACATAGGTAGCGTTGATATAAGTAGAAGAGAAGTGAAGTGTAGTAAGTTTTATTAAAGTTCTATTAAAGTATTTTGTATATATTGTACTGCACTGAGTTCTGTTCTGTTTTATATATTAGTCAGACAAGTAAACGTAACACATTTAGCTAGCATAAAAGTTAATGTTACATATTTGGTGAAGTTTATTAAAATCACCGTAACTACTGACCATGACACACCTTCAAACAAAACAAATTTCAAAATTTAATTAACTTTAACTGTTGTTGATCATTTCTTTTTAAAATAAAGTGTAGAAAACGTGAAACAAAAAGAAACAACCAAAATCAATAAAAAAAAATTTTTTTTCATTTCTAAAATTTCATCCAAACTTTCTGAAACACTTTACAGAATGCTAAAGGCTTAGACAAACCTGGTATTATTTTATTATTATTGTTTTTCTCCTTCTATTTTTTTTTTTTTTAAATGTGTTTTGCCTTTGGGGGGGAGTGTTAGCTTAATAAAATATTTCTTGCATGGGAAGACTCTGTCCAGATTTTAATATCCACCAACAAAACAAGCAATTTCCTTCGCGTACCCAGATCCGGCAGCTTTCGGACGCCATCCGAGTGACCCCTCCGTTTTTACTCATAATATTTCACGAGTTCAGCGAACGTCATTTGCAGTTATTTCTTTTTCCCTGAGTAAAATGAAAAATATCGATTTTTTTTTAACACAAACGGGTGTCCGTAGAAATAAATTCGGTTATTTTTTTTCAAAAGCGATGTATTAAATTTCTGAAGGGAGGGGAGCGGGGGGGGGGCGGAACTTGAGATATTTGGAAAATTTGAGCTTCAAAAAAAAAAAAGGCAGAACAGAAAAGAAAAAAAAATATAAAAAAATGTAAAGAAATGAAAATAAATATTTTCTACTGCCCCATTGCCAAGTTGCGGAAGGGGGGGGGAGGAAAAATAAATAAAAAAATAAAATAGAAACGATGTTGCATAAAAGAGGAAGAGGGAGAGAAGGAGGAAGAGAGACAGGGAAAAGACAGAGTAGAGAGGGATAGAGAGAGAGAGAAAAGATGGGGGGAAGTCAATAACTTTTCTGAAATGTAAAGAACATTTTAAATGCTTGGAATTTAACAGAAGCGATTGGGAAAGAAATGTGGAAGATGGGGGGTGGGGGTGGGGGTGGGGGGAAGGGAAGGGAAGAGATGAGAGGGGGGGGTTGAAGAAAAGAGACCAAGAAAAGAGCTTGGTGATGATGGCAGGCAGGGAGGCGGTGGGAGGTGGGGGGGGGGGCTGCGGACGGAAGGGTGAAGAGGAGCATTTGAAAAAAAAATATAAATCAATATCTTATACATGTTTGCTAAGAAACGAAACAAAAAAAAATAAATAAAAAAGATAAATATTTGAAAATAGATTTGATTTAATAGAAGGAGATGTCCTGCCTGCCTCTTCTATATTTCGGGTTTTTTTTTATATTTATATTTATTATCTTTTCCTTTTTCTTTTCTCATAATAAACGATTTTATTTATTAAGGTTTATTTTCGTGTTTGTTTTTTCTTCTGATTTTTTTTTATTTATCTTTCTTTATGGTTATTCACTCAATCTTCATTGCTCGCATCCTTTATTTTCGATATATCGATCTGTTTATTAAAATGTTTCTTCAAAGTTTGAAGTAAGATTTTCATACTGAGATTCATTCTGCCATAGAAAATTTTGCCTTGTGTTTCAAAGCTAAAATAGATTTCTCATCAGATTAATATATCTATCTATATTTATCTATCTATCTATCCATCTATCTATCTATCTATCTATCTATCTATCTATCTATCTATCTATCTATCTATCTATCTATCTATCTATCTATCTATCTATCTATCTATCTATCTATCTATCTATCTATCTATCTATCTATCTATCTATCTATCTATCTATCTATCTATCTATCTATCTATCTATCTATCTATATTTTTCTATATCTATCATATTTTAGCCTATTTATATGTTATCTACTCCCCCACCTTCGAGGGAGCGGATGGTCGTGAGGCAGAGAGCTCGATTGTCAGCTTAAGTGTCCCGGGTTCGTTTTACTGGTCATGGCGAAAGTTCCCTCCATGTCCCTCGTTGTGCCTCCACGACCATTGCACTATCAGATTATGGGGGGTGAAAGAAGGGTACCTTATAAAAAAAATGTCTTACAGTGGCTCATAGCTTCTAGGAGATACGGGGACTTTACAGATCTGCCTCTTCGTCATTTACTTAACATGTGTGTGTGTGTGTGTGTGTGAGAGAGAGAGAGAGAGAGAGAGAGAGAGAGAGAGTGTTAATTTCACCATATCTATGTACATATGTATAAATATGTTTGCATAATTATCAAATTATCAGGTATTAAATACCAGCGGGTTCTCTCGTGAATCAGCCAGCGATATGGGAATTTTATAAACTAATTTACAGATATACACATATTTCAGTAATAGGATAAATAATTTTAACATGAACAATGAAAAACGAAAACATGGATAATGAATATAAAAAAAAATAATGATAATAAAAGGAAAATGAGTTTTAGAAAGAAAAACAAAAAAATCTCTTTTATTCTTTTTGCTGCTGTATATTAATTTCATTTCAATAAGGAAACAAATAAAACAAAAATTGGCGGGAAAAAAAACAAACAAACTCCTCGCAACAAATTCTATTATGACGACATTTTTGATCATAAAAGAAAATTAAAAAAACTAAAACAAAAATAAAAAAGTTTCATTTTTTTTTT
>JAGDYQ010000011.1:7763880-7769795 GCA_021962125.1 Bulinus truncatus
CACTCTTTAAACAACGTCCGTGTATTAATATCGTGTTGGATTTCGAAGCTGATTACATTTTTAGTAATGTCTTGAGATCAAAGATTTGAAAATGATTTAGTAAAAAAAACAGCACCTGTTCATAACTATGCGAAATAGAGAAACTTTTTGTTTTTTAGATTAGTCTTATATAAATTAATGTTCCCTTAGCCCTAAAGGGCCCATCGGGGCAGGTGAAGTGTAGAACTCACCTGTTTCAGAAACCACGGCATGTTAAGGGGTTGTGAGGTTAGCGCAAAGCTCAGCCACTTTTTTACTTTCCCACCTAAAGGTCGGGTACGTATTGAAACCTGGGTGGACTTGAGGGACTTTTTAACCACCTTTTAACAGAACCCGGGTAAAAATTCCATTGGATATTACTGAGGATCGAACCCGGGTCTCTCAGGTAAACAGTCGAGCGCTCTACAGCACTCGACCACCCGTCCCTCTAGTCTGATATTGACAAACAAGACGAAAAGTTGTCACAAAAAAACAAAACAGTAGAACGTTTAATTTAATTTTTAAAAAATAAAAAATAAAAAAAATTCCTGATATACAAAAATTTACAAAAAAAATTATCATTACTAAAATATTCCGTTACAATAGTTTATAAATAGAAAAAAAAACAGTTTATATATCTAGTTGGACACCCACGCATCCATCATCTCTGTCTAGACTAGCTGAGCCCGCTTCAGCAGTGCAGGCATTATGAGGTCAGAGCTTACTGTCATCAGCTAAGGTTCGAACCTACAAACTGCACCACACCACTAGCTCTAACCACGGAATATAGATCATTCAGAGAGCACACCGCAATTTAAAAAAAAAAAGTCTTCCTTAAGATGGCTAAAAAAATTCCAGCGTTTAAGATTTTTTTTTCCTTTTTTAATAGTGTTATCACCTTATGGTATCACCTTATGGTATCACCTTATGGTATCGCCCGAATATTGATGCGCGTAGCACAAATACACAAATATGGCGTCTTTCGGAAAAATCACTTTTAAATGACGACGCGCATTCTGTATAGTTTCTATTCTGTGTCTCAGATTCAACCTTAACTCTTTAACTATTAGGCAAGTCCACTCTACACTTAAATATTTTTTTATGAAATCCTAATTTTAATTAAATAGCTTTAAATTTATTAAATTTAAATATTTTTGTATAGATTTATAGCATTTAAAAAAATAAAGGTAGGAGTACGACGTCTGACGCTTTTTCTTGAAAAAATAAAGTAGAACCGGCCTTGTGACAAAACTACGCGATAAATCACTGCGCTCTGTGATAATTACTCCATTGAAGTATCGATCCTAATACTTCAATACTGTCTCTGACGTAAATAATTAAAGCGAGTACTTTATAGTAGTAATAACAGCGGCCGTGAAATATCGATTCCGATACTTTCGTGGTGTATCGCCAGGCCCGTGCAATTAATTAAAAATAAAATAAAAAATTATAACAAAAAAAAAACACAGGCGGTGCAATAAAAAATATGTGCCCGTAAATTTAAAATTAGTTTAATATGATGTACCATCGATGAATCATTTTGTATTTATATTTATAACACCTGAAGGTAATATAGTCACTGCTAACCTTTACACGTATATTAGTCAACATGCAGAGGCGTGGCGAGGGGTGGGCAAGGGGGCACCATGCCCCGGGCGCTACTTACAAAGGGTAGCCAAATGGTATATTTTACATACATATATATATATATATATATATATATATATATATATATATATATATATATATATATATATTTCGAATCGGGAGGTTGGGGCGGGGGCGCTAAAAAGGTACTGTGCCCCGAGCGCGAGATAAGCTCGCTACGGCACTGTGCCCTAGTAAATTGAATTGTTATACAGAATCAAACTTTTACTTAGTAAGTGAACCAATGGTATCTGACCAGTGCTGTTTATGTTTATAGAAGCTTCCAAACAAGTAAATCTTTTATAATTGCGAACAAAAAAAAAACGGTTTAGTTTGGAAGGTTATTAATTTGAGTTCTAACGACGTTCAAAATAATATCAGTGGGAGATAGGTTGTAGGGTGGTGGGGAGGGGGGGGAAGCAAGACTAGAATAGGAGATAATACAGTTCTTTTAAAACTTTACCAATTCCCATTGTTGGCTTTGAGGTACCAGACACTTCTTTTCAATTTTTTAATTTTTTTCCTTTTTTTCAACAAATTTTTAAAAGAAAAAAGTTTATACATACAAACATAAACATAAACATATATATATATATATATATATCCCGTACCTTTAACCCCTCACGTCTTGCTATTCGGCCACGTGATCAACGGCTCTGGAGAAATACTGGATCCCACCATACATGTGGAATACAATCGTTAAATTATTCAGCGAAGTTTGCTGTGGCCGGCCAGAATTTCATTTCATTTTATCTTATGGACATCTCAGTCTTAACTGGCAACTATTGATTTTTGCTGCCGGACCGTCGCCATTTTCAGTTTAACAGATTCCAAAAGAAAAAGAAAAAAAAAAACAGCCAAAAAGAAAAGGTGGGGGTCGGTTTGAAACTGTGAGGGGTGTGGGGGTGTGTGGGGGGTCAATAAGGGGGGGGGGTTGGCCAGTGGCGGTAGGTCCAGCGAGGCAGAGGAAGGGGTTAGGGAAGGGGTTGGGAATGGGGAAGGGGTGGGGTATGAAGGGTCAGCACCCTATGTTTATTTAGCACCAGGTCTGGATGTTTTGGCATCACCCATTATTTAGTAGAGACAGCCAAATCTGGACAGACAACGCGATATCAGATTTTTTTTTTGTTGTTGTTGTTTGAATCCCACTCTGGATTGGAAGTGTTGAGCTGTACAGAAGACAGAAGTACAGAAAACATAATTATTGACTGAGTTACTAAGTACTATTTTCATAATAACACTAAACAAAGTTTGGAAAGAACGACAATCCTATTTCTTGGAGCCAGCTGTTGCGTTTGAGAAATTTTTTTACCGAAACGCGCTGTTGAGAATTGCTGTATATTTTATTTTTTTTTTAAAAATTGTGGAGAAATTTTAAAAAAGTTAAGTTGTATTGAACCCTCGGACATGAGAGTAGAAAAAGAGGAGTCACATGGTTTGAACACCTTAATTCCAGGTAACCTTTCAATGTGAGCCGATATGATGGCTCAACCCATTCTCGTAACAAAACAAAGCTCCATGTAACTTAAAAGCGTTGAGGCTTTTTTTTTTTAAACATATCACATTAAATATACACCCAGGGCCGGATTAAGGTTTTGAAGTTCCCTGGGGTCTTTAAGTGTCATCGGGGCAGATGAAGTCCATGTATTAATATCTTGTTGAATTACTTTTTAGTAATGCCTTGAGATTAGGATGTGAACATAAACTTACAGTACAAAATAGTGAAGCTTTTTGTAGTTCCGTCCTTTATACAGGCCCGTAGCGTGCGGGGGGGGCAAGGGGACCGGGCCCCCCGCGTTTTGTCTGGCCCCCTCTGCTTATTTGCTCTACTTAGTAAAATGTATTACCTGCCCCTCCCCCTTGCTATTGCCCGGCCCCTGCTGTAGAATGCCTGGCCCCTGCTGTAGAATTTTCACGCTACGGGGCTGTCTATATAGAATAAAGTTATTTTTAGCCCTACAAAACCATCGGGTCCGAAGAGGTGTAGAGTTCATCTGTTTCTGTAATAAATGCATATAAAGGGTTTGTGTGGTTAGCACAATGGCACAGCCGCCTCTACTTCCCTTACTTAAGTCAGGTACCCATTTAAAGTTGGGTGAACTTGGTGGACTTAGAAGCAACTTTTACAAGGACCTGGAGAAACTCCCTCGGTTATCACTGAGAATCGAGCCCAGGACTCTCAGGTCGACGACAGTGGAGAGCTCTACACCGCTCGGCCATCCGTCCAAGGATACTTCTAGCTATGAACAGCCTAATTTGCGTAAAAAGAGAAAACGTATGACGTTTGGAATGTATTGTATCTCCACTATTCACATACCAGTAATATGCCTGTCCCAAAATAGGCCGAGAGCTCATCAGATTAATTTCAATTTCCTGGCATAAAGTCACTCAGCCGTAACAAATCGCGGAGGGTTGGGGGAAACAACTTATAATCTGTTGAGCGATGACCTATTGCTCTCATGTCATAGGAATCTAACCTTGTCAGTCTAATGGTTAATCCCAGCTTTGCTTTTTATATAACATATATTACTTGGATGCTGCAATTAAACCAGTAATTAAAAGGTGTGCATAAAAACAAGTTTCAATTTGAACAACAAAAAAAAAAAGAGTTATGGAACGCGTGCTGTGCTGCTTCGTGCGTCTCTTTTAAATTCACGGACCCCCGGAACCGCGTACTTGATGTCAGGGCCGTAATTAAAGATCGTCAAACTAGACGTCACCTTTGAGCCCCCAAAATATTCTTTTTTCATGGGCACCCAAATGCACCTTTTTCATGGGCCCCCAAAAGTACATTTTTCATGGTAACCGAAATGTACCTTTTTCATTGGCACCGAAATGTACCTTTTTCATGGACAACCAAATTTACCTTTTTCATGGGCACTCAAATGTACCTTTTTCATGGGCACCCAAGTGTACCTTTTACAATGGCCCTCAAAAGTAACTTTTTCATGGGCACCGAAATGTACCTTGCCTAGGGCCCCTCTTTGTACCTTTGTCTAGGGCCCTAAAAGACCTCTAAGCTCTCCTTGACAAGGGCTGCCAAAAAAACAACAGCATAAGAACGGTTCTTCCTGCTGTAACCCCCCCCGCCCCACCTCCTCTTCAAAGATTCGACCAGCCATTACCTCACAGCCAACCTTTTCATCTTCTCATTCCCTACTCCAGCCCCCTCCCCCCCCCCCCTTTCCTCCTATATGCGAAAAACTAACGTATTCAAATTTTGTCTAGAAATGAATAAAGCCAATCACGGCGATTAGAACGTTTTCCGAATGAGCAAGAGCGTACACACACACACACACACATACACACACATACATATACACACACACACATACATATACACACACACACACACACAAACACACACACACACACACACAGAGAGAGAGAGATATGACAGCACTTAACCAAGTCGAAAATATTTTTATTTTTTTATTTTTTGATCCGTTTCAATTTTTGTTCTCTCCCCTTTAAGATTTAAACAAAAGAACAATATCAGAAAGCGAGGCGGTTTCATTTTTTTTTTTTGGCTTTAATCTGGCCGCCCTGAAGATAATAATGACATGCTAAAGGCGGGAGCGATTTCCATTTGTGTTTTTGTATTAGGAATAAACTGATTTTTTTTAAAGGCATAATTTCAATCCATGTTTTGGTGAAGAATCATTCCGAAGAAATCTGGCCAGGCCAAAACGGCTTGTAATTTTAAACGTCAGATGCAGAAATTTGGGGGGAAACATTTGGGACGTCTTTGTCTGTTCATTTTTTTTTTTTTCGTTTCTTTTGAATTCTTCATTTATTTTTTTTAAAAAACTCCGAATTTCTATGCATAATTAGACTTTTGATTACGTCCAATTCCTCCTCCATCGCCCACCCCCCCCCCCACCCCCCTTTTTATTATTATTTTTCTAAAAATTGTATTTGACAGGAAATAAAGAGAAATAAATAAATAAAGAGAGAAAGGGGAGGGGGAGGGTGCTTCGAAGGGGAGAAAAAATCAACATAGCGTAAAATGGCTGAATGTACACGTATGAATGATATGTTGTGAATTTTACAGACAATATCTCCTGTGACATCGTAATGTACATATGTATTTTAATAAAAGCTGCAGTTTATGGATTTGTACCTTCCATACCGTTAGTGTTTGTGTTTTTTTTTTTGGGGGGGGGGTGCGAGAAAGACATACAAACATATTATTATTTAAATATGAAGGTTTTAATGTTTCATGTTTTGAGACACCTTTGGCATGAAGA
>JAGDYQ010000011.1:7770295-7806641 GCA_021962125.1 Bulinus truncatus
CACTAGATCAAAGAAGGTTGTTGCTTCTAAGCAACATTTTGCGGCATCATTTACAGCGTAAATTCAAGGTATGTGCACAGCAAAAAAGGAACAAACAATGCTCGGGGATTGACATCTAGAATTCTTCTTTGGAAACCATTGGCTTTTCCCTCATGGTGCTGCCATTGTCATAGCCTTTGCGTAAATTTTTCGATAAATAAGAAGATATCTCTTCTAACTGGCAAAGAATAGTTTCTGTCATGCCAGCACCAGTTGTCTCTTTTAGAGGCACAAAACCCCAAGAAATATTCCTTTACAGATGATGGTGCTGCCAGTGTCACTTTTTGGACGAAATCGCATCAACAAAGCAAATGATCATGGTCAATTGTTCAGCATGACCAGCATCTGGTGTGCAATCTAGAATTATTTAAAAGTACTTAGCATCTACGAGCAGAAACCAAAATTTTTTTTGTTTGATTGCATTGGCTAAAGCTGAATCAATTCACTACGTATGTCTTTGCCTGGGTAATGTACATGGGTCTCATTATCTTTAATCTTTCGGAGATGCTCATCCATAAGTGGGTCAAACAAAGCTTCAAGTTCCACAAATTTCAGGAAGTTACCGTTATCAGAAGTGTTAAGTTTATCATGTGTTCCACGAAAAGCAAAATTTTGCATACCAAGAAAAAAACTAAAGCAATCAGCCGTCTCCCGAATTGCTGCCAATACCGTTCTTTTTTTTAATGAGACGCATGTATTCGGCATCAATTGTTTTCATTTGTCGCGTTCTCAGCTCAAATTCCTTCCGCTGACTGAAATTTCGCGCTAGATGTTCCTCAATGTTTTTCTCATGCCCTGATAGAATTGCGGACATGTTTTTCCAATCATGTGAACTGTTACGGGTCCTTATAATGAATGCTTGTAGAAGGTGTAATAATTCGAACAACACAAATCACGAAGGTTAACTCCAGTGAAGTAACATCAACAATCATTTAATACTTGAACATAAACTGACAAAAAGGTGAACTCAGGAGGTACAATAGCAAACTGTAACCATGCATCCATCTACATTGATGCCCAAAGCTAGACTCTACTAATACAGACATCCGCATCCTATGATGCCCCTATAGTCTCGACTCTACTAGAACATGCATCCGCATCCTATGATGCACAGAGCTCGACTGATTATAAAACAAACCATGTGCTCCCAACTGTCGGTTTAATATACGTCATTTGGTACAAATGACGTATACACTAAAATCTACAATAAACTACAACACGAGATGGCGGAAGGACGCCATAGCTACTGCGGTGGGCGGAGCCTACCGAATTGCGTCATCAAGCTTAGGCTATACTATTTCTCCACATGAACCTTTATCAGAAAAAAGATGATGCACCTACGCTACGGGCAGTGGTAAACAGCTTGCAGCAGAAGCAATAAACCGAAGTCATTACTTACAGAATACTGCAGCCAGCATCTGCGAATTTCTTCTCCATTGACAAGCCTGCAGTTTGTAATGATTTTTTGAGAATTTTCGTTGCAAACTATCTTTAGGAAAATCAAACTGCTCAACTTGTTCTGGTCCATGAGCTATCAAAATTTGTCTCATATGATCATCAAGTTCGGTCCAAGCAGCAGGATCGCCAAAGTTAACATATAAACCATTGAAATTATCTATTTCTTGACCTTCAGATTTTGTTTCTTGGTACGTAACGTGCATTGCATTTTGTGATTCAAACTCTTCTGATAGTGTAATCTCCTCGGATTCCTCCGCTTCCTTGTCTGCTTCGACTTAATTTTTTAACTCATCTGGTCGATCTGGACCATCTTCATGTCTGTGCGATGTACACAGATACTTTAGCTCGCGATTCTCCCTTGTTTTGTTACATTTTTTTCTTTTTTTACCCGTCTTTTACGATACTGTGCACCGGACAATCGTTTTCTCTCTGCCATGGGGATTAAAATAACCATGGAAGCTGCACAATTGAATTTTATTGTGGTTCATTATTTTTCAAAATTTGTAATACATTCTTGAAAAAATAAAATAATTACAATTTACATTTACAAATTTAAGCCACAATATCTGAGGACTAAACCTTGAAATGACAATTAACCAGTGATGTTCAATATTCTACTAAGAGATGCAATGCTCCTATATTGGCCTATGAAATAGAAACAGGCCAATTTTCCCGAACGTTTTCTATTTTTACAAATGGCGGTGACAATAGCATGACGTCATTAACGGTTGTTTATATATATATATATATATATATATATATATATATATATATATATATATATATATATACATAATCGTTCACATTTGAACTGCAATCGGCCATTTGCAAAATATCTTCCAATGTTAAATAATTGGTGAAGCGTTAACCCCCTGCTATTAAGTAACTTTTATCTTCACAGTCCCACTAAATAGCGTCTTTTTAAATGAGGCCGATCAGTGACGTTATTTTTTAAGTGCTTCTTAAGTTTAAAAGACACAGATTGGCCAGATTTGAAGACACGTTGTTTAAGCGGAGATTAAAGACAGTGGTTACTTGATTTTATCGGATTTCGCCCCAAATCAAATGATTTGAAATATAATGCTGTTCTATAGTATTTACAAAAGAAAACTAAATATCTTACTTACAGTATAAGTTGGCAGCCGAGTAACTCTACGACAATTAATTTTCAATTATTTAATTTACATTTTTTTAATATCTATATGTATAATTCTCTTCTTCATCCAACCATGCGGGACAACAGCAGTAGCCTGCAAGACGCAATCCTATAAATATAGATAGATGTGTCGCGTTTGTAGGAATTCCCAAATACGTCATAGAAAGCATGACGCATTCAACAATGCTTGACAATAACTCGCGTTGTTTTCTGATTTCTTTTATAAAATCAGATTATTTTTAATTTCTAATATGACGTTTTTTCCCTTTTTTATTTAGTCAAATATATTAAGAGTTTCAATATTAGTAAACTCTTATCACTAAAATATTATTCAATCCATGTATTATTAAAGGACTTCAATTGTTTTAATATTTCTATTTTTACGTCTTTTACTACCACGGCTGCCGCCCAGAATTTTTTGCCGCCCTAGGCGGCCCCTTGTCCTGCCTAGTGGTATATATATATATATCATATACTATATCTCGTACCTTTAACCCCTCACGTCCTGCTATTCGGCCACGTGATCAACGGCTCTGGAGAAATACTGGATCCCACCATACATGTGGAATACAATCGTTAAATTATTCAGCGAAGTTTGCTGTGGCCGGCCAGAATTTCATTTCATTTTATCTTATGGACATCTCAGTCTTAACTGGCAACTATTGATTTTTGCTGCCGGACCGTCGCCATTTTCAGTTTAACAGATTCCAAAAGAAAAAAAAAAAACAGCCAAAAAGAAAAGGTGGGGGTCGGTTTGAAACTGTGAGGGGTGTGTGTGGGGGGTCAATGGGGGGGGGGGGGGTTTGGCCAGTGGCGGTAGAAGTGAAAGTGACGTCAGCGAGGCAGAGGAAGGGGTTAGGGAAGGGGTTGGGAATGGGGAAGGGGAGGGGTAATGAAGGGTCAGCACCCTATGTTTATTTAGCACCAGGTCTGGATGTTTTGGCATCACCCATTATTTAGTCAGAGACAGCCAAATCTGGACAGACAACGCGATATCAGATTTTTTTTTTGTTGTTGTTGTTTAATCCCACTCTGGATTGGAAGTGTTGAGCTGTACAGAAGACAGAAGTACAGAAAACATAATTATTGACTGAGTTACTAAGTACTATTTTCATAATAACAATAAACAAAGTTTTGAAAGAACGACAATCCTATTTCTTGGAGCCAGCTGTTGCGTTTGAGAAATTTTTTTACCGAAACGCGCTGTTGAGAATTGCTGTATATTTTATTTTTTTTTTAAAAATTGTGGAGAAATTTTAAAAAAGTTAAGTTGTATTGACCCGCGGACATGAGAGTAGAAAAAAGAGGAGTCACGTGGTTTGAACTCCTTAATTCCAGGTAACCTTTCAATGTGAGCCGATATGATGGCTCAACCCATTCTCGTAACAAAACAAAGCTCCATGTAACTTAAAAGCGTTGAGGCTTTTTTTTTTTAAACATATCACATTAAATATACACCCAGGGCCGGATTAAGGTTTTGAAGTTCCCTGGGGGGGTCTTTAAGTGTCATCGGGGCAGATGAAGTCCATGTATTAATATCTTGTTGAATTACTTTTTAGTAATGCCTTGAGATTACGATGTGAACATAAACTTACAGTACAAAATAGTGAAGCTTTTTGTAGTTCCGTCCTATATACAGGCCCGTAGCGTGCGGGGGCAAGGGGACCGGGCCCCGCGTTTTGTCTGGCCCCCTCTGCTTTTTTGCTCTACTTAGTAAAATGTATTACCTGCCCCCCTGCTATTGCCTGGCCCCTGCTGTAGAATGCCTGGCCCCTGCTGTAGAATTTTCACGCTACGGGGCTGCCTATATAGAATAAAGTTATTTTTAGCCCTACAGAACCATCGGGTCCGAAGAGGTGTAGAGTTCATCTGTTTCTGCAATAAATGCATATAAAGGGTTTGTGTGGTTAGCACAATGGCACAGCCGCCTCTACTTCCCTTACTTAAGTCAGGTACCCATTTAAAGTTGGGTGAATTTGGTGGACTTAGAAGCAACTTTTACAAGGACCTGGAGAAACTCCCTCGGTTATCACTGAGAATCGAGCCCAGGACTCTCAGGTCGACGACAGTGGAGAGCTCTACACCGCTCGGCCATCCGTCCAAGGATACTTCTAGCCATGAATAGCCAAATTTGCGTAAAAAGAGAAAACGTATGACGTTTGGAATGTATTGTATCTCCACTATTCACATACCAGTAATATGCCTGTCCCAAAATAGGCCGAGAGCTCATCAGATTAATTTCAATTTCCTGGCATAAAGTCACTCAGCCGTGACAAATCGCGGAGGGTTGGGGGAACAACTTATAATCTGTTGAGCGATGACCTATTGCTCTCATGTCATAGGAATCTAACATTGTCAGTCTAATGGTTAATCCCAGCTTTGCTTTTTATATAACATATATTACATGGATGCTGCAATTAAACCAGTAATTAAATGGTGTGCATAAAAACAAGTTTCAATTTGAACAACAAAAAAAAAGAGTTATGGAACGCGTGCTGTGCTGCTTCGTGCGTCTCTTTTAAATTCACGGACCCCGGAACCGCGTACTTGATGTCAGGGCCGTAATTAAAGATCGTCAAACTAGACGTCACCTTTGAGCCCCCAAAATGTATCCAAATTTTTTCATGGGCCCCCCATGGTAACCGAAATGTACCTTTTTCATGGGCCCTGGACAACCAAAGTAACTTTTTCATGGGCACCCTAATGTAACTTTTTCAAGGGCACCGAAATGTACCTTACCTAGGGGCCCTCTATATGTACCTTTGTCTAGGGCCCAAAAGACCCCCTAGGGCCCTCTCTCCTTGACGAGGGCTGCCCAAAAAAAAAAAAACAGCAACAGCATTAAGAACGGTTCTTCCTGCTGTAACAACCCCCTCACCTCCACCTTCAAAGATTCGACCAGCCATTACCTCACAGCCAAACCTTTTTTCATCTTCTCATTCCCTACTCCAGCCCCCCTCCCCCCCCCCTTTCACTCCTATATGCGAAAAACTAACGTATTCAAATTTTGTCTAGAAATGAATAAAGCCAATCACGGCGATTAGAACGTTTTCCGAATGAGCAAGAGCGTACACACACACACACACACATACACACACACACATATACACACACACACATACATATACACACACATACACACACAAACAAAAACACATGAACATTTCACAGAGAGAGAGAGATATGACAGCACTTAACCAAGTCGAAAATATTTTTATTTTTTTTTTTTTTTGATCCGTTTCAATTTTTGTTCTCTCCCCTTTAAGATTTAAACAAAAGAACAATATCAGAAAGCGAGGCGGTTTCATTTTTTTTTTTTGGCTTTAATCTGGCCGCCCTGAAGATAATAATGACATGCTAAAGGCGGGAGCGATTTCCATTTGTGTTTTTGTATTAGGAATAAATTGATTTTTTTTAAAGGCATAATTTCAATCCATGTTTTGGTGAAGAATCATTCCGAAGAAATCTGGCCAGGCCAAAACGGCTTGTAATTTTAAACGTCAGATGCAGAAATTTGGGGGGAAACATTTGGGACGTCTTTGTCTGTTCATTTTTTTTTTCGTTTCTTTTGAATTCTTCATTTATTTTTTTTAAAAACTCCGAATTTCTATGCATAATTAGACTTTTGATTACGTCCAATTCCTCCTCCATCGCCCACCCCCCCCCCCCCCCCCCCTTTTATTATTATTTTTCTAAAAATTGTATTTGACAGGAAATAAAGAGAAATAAATAAATAAATAAAGAGAGGAGGGGAGGGGGGGTGCTCCGAAGGGGAGAAAAAATCAACATGGCGTAAAATGGCTGAATGTACACGTATGAATGATATGTTGTGAATTTTACAGACAATATCTCCTGTGACATCGTAATGTACATATGTATTTTAATAAAAGCTGCAGTTTATGGATTTGTACCTTCCATACCGTTAGTGTTTGTGTTTTTTTTTTTTGGGGGGGGGGTGCGAGAAAGACATACAAACATATTATTATTTAAATATGAAGGTTTTAATGTTTCATGTTTTGAGACACCTTTGGCATGAAGAAGTTAATGATATATTGATATTTTTAGTAAAAAAAAAATTTAAATACGGAGTCATCAGTCAATAGTCATCAGTCAAAAGTCATCAGGCAATAGTCATCAGTCAATAGTCATCAGTCAATAGTCATCAGTCAGTATTCATCAGTCAATAGTCATCAGTCAAAAGTCATCAGTCAATAGTCATCAGTCAAAAGTCATCAGTCAATAGTTATCAGTCAATTGTTTTTGTTTTTGTCCACTCTTGCGACACTTGTGGCAGTGGTGAATGAGTTTGGAGAGATTCGAACACTACGACGTACGACATGCAGAGTTGACAACCTCTACACCATCAATTCCATCCACAAAACTCTCAATATGGATGTGAACTCTTGACATTCGTGCTAACACACGAATTAAAAAAAAAAAAGAAAATATAAAAAAAATTATCATTTCATATTTCTAATGACGCCATTTTCTTTGTTTGTTTTTTTTTGGTCTGTTGAAGTTACTGGGCAGTTACCATGGTTACAGACAACACAATCTGTACGCTTCCCATTATCATTATAGTCAAGACGGGATACCACCTGGACCTCTTGATATATCGTTGAATTTTAAGACTTAGCGAGGGGGTGGGGAGGGGGCGGACGATCGTGTGGTGTAGCTCCCAGGTTCGATCCTCTCTGAGAGACCTTAATTTTTTCTTGCCCTGGTGATGGTTATTAAGTCCATTCAAATTAAAACAGGTAGCGGACATTACTTGTGTGGGTGGAGTGGGGAGGGTCGTCTGTATAGTTCTTGTTTTATATATATATATATATCTTCCATGGTGCACCCATGGCCTTTGAACTCTCGGTGGGGGGTGAGCGCAGGTCATAACACATCCGTCACATTGTTGGCTCATAAGGTCCAAGAGATAAGTATCTCATTCTTGAAAGGAATTCTGGAAAAACAACTACAACAACAAAAACATTGCGACATTCAAGCATTCCATTAGACAAATATATTATACTAGAAATATTGTGATCTGTGGGTGCGATATGTGTTCCTTCTTCCAGTCACCTTCCAGTCATCTTTCACGACCTGTAAGTCAGTAGGTTTGAACTTCAGACTCCCACCTTGGCAAGTGAGAAGACGTTTAAATGATAAGTTTTGTCATTCACCACTGAAATTACAAGATGTGTGAAGGGCATTACAAGAAAAAAATTTTTTTTTTTACTCCATACAAAGGTTTTTAGGGCAGCACTCTGGGACCAGAAACATCACTCCCATTTTCAACTCGGCCGCATAGGAATTTGACATTAAAACTATGCATGGAATACTTCGGCAGTGTCGGCACGCAATCCTCATACGAATCCAGAAATGTGCTCACTTTTGGGCTACGCCCTCGATCCAGTCCTGTTAACAATAAATTCGTTGGATTTTTTTGCTTTTGTTTTTACTGTTCATCCTAGTAACGTTTCTTCATACTTCGTTCCTCCCCCCCCCACCCCCGCCCTCCTCCCCTGTTGTCCCGCTTCACCCCTTCCTCTTTGAATCTAAAGTAAATGAAATATATACAAAAGACCAAGGGACCAAAAAAAAAGAGAGACTTATTTAAAGTAATATTATTTATAAGTCGGAAAATAAACGTTCATTTATCGATCAAGTGCTGGTCAGTGCTGAAAAATGACCACTGGTCATTCCAGCGGGGTGGGAAAACAAATTGCTGTAAGGCGAAAGAGACACACTAGAGTCAGCGTCGACCGAAAGAAAAAAAAACAAATTGGGAAGGGGAGAAATGGTTTGGGTGAGCTGTGAAATGGAGGGGGATGGGGGGGGGGGAATAAGGGGGGGTATACAACTTTGCTTCCCCCCCCCCCCCCCCCAACCCGTTCCTTTTAAAAAAAAACAAAAGTTCTACCCCAATTTGTTTGTCTCATGTTGAAACAGTCTAGGCAGTAAGAACAATAACTCTTGTTATTCGAGCTTCAATCATCAGTTGTTGTTTTGTTAATATTTACCACATTTTTGTTTTTATTCTTCAGAAATGATGGGATGAACTTACCTCAATGGCTGATGGTCAGCACTGATCCTTCTTGCAGGCATATTTTCATTTCAGAATTTCGTTTAACACTATTGCGAGATTTCTTTTGTTATTTTTAAATTTTCAAGTTAACCAGTTTGACGTCACTATTTGACTTGTCTTCACGTTACACCTGTATAAATACATATCAAATATTTAATTTCTAATAAAATATCCTCGAAACGCAAGAAGAAAGAAATGAGACTTCTGACACAAAGTAGATCTCTTGATTCCTGCAGCGTCAATGTAGAAGTTGGACGCACATCTCTTGATTCTATTTCCAACGGTCACTATTTCTATTACTGCAACATTTTTTTTTTAAGTAATCCAGTTTTAATTTCTAATAATGCCCTGTGTGTGATGACCATGGACCAGGCAGCGAAGATAAGTAAACCCGCAGGCCTTTTAGAGTAAATCCCAAGCATTGGGGGAAAGGGGGGGAGATTGCGTCGCGTTATTTTTATTTACTTACTTTGACATAAAATTGAGGAAAAAGCGACCAGAGAGCCCCCCCAGTGTCATAGTTTATCAGGGGGCCCCCTAAATTACTGCCAGGGGCCCTGCATGTACTCATCGTGGACGAAAAAGTCGCCCAGGGCTGAAACACGAAATGAGCTTCACGCCTATTTCGGCCAGTAAATCACAGAATCGGTTGGTTAGCAAAGACTAGTGCATGTGTGAAGTACCTGTATGGATGATATGAAGCTTCTTAAATCCCATAAGCCAGGGGTGGGAAAACTACGGCCCGCGGGCCGCATGCGGCCCGCAATAGTATATTATGCGGCCCGTAATAATGTTGCGATCTTCTGTCGATGGTAATTTTCTTTGTTTAGAGTTTTCGCTGTATTTTAAACATTTTATCCTGACTATTTGATTCGAAAATAGGGATATTAAATCGGTTTTATGGCAGATTTTGACCTGAAGGAGAAGTTCAAGTCAGTTCTTTTGCTGGAGTTTTAAGGATGTTTGCCAGCAATGGCATTTCCACACCTAAAAAACTTTGCTGCTAAGGTTTTGTCACTATTAATGTTCACGTACATTTGTGAGCAAGCGTTTTCTTGTATGAAAATAAAGAAGTCTAATAACAGATTGATGTTGAGTGACTGCAATTTAAATTCAGTCATGCGAATCACAACCAGTAAACTGGTTCCACAGTTCACAAACATTATCCAGAATTGTGAACAATTACATACTTCTCATTAATTATAATTGTACTCTGTGGTCAGCTTGTATGTAAATTAAGTTCCTTTGTCTTCATAATTATTTTGACAGGTTACAATAAACTTTATTTTAAATAATATGAATAGTAAAGTTTTATTACCAATTTAGCACAGAACTGATTTAGTTCGTATTTTTGAAATGTAATGTGAATGTGTAATAGAGTGTGAATGTGAAATAAAATGGCAAATACATAGTTATTATCTTTAATTCATATTTTCATACGTTGTAAATTGTAATTGAAGTAGACAATATATATATATATATATATATATATATATATATATATATATATATATATATGCGGCCCGCAGATAACAAACACATTTTTAATGTGGCCCTCCTAAGAAAAAGGTTTGCCCACCCCTGCCATAAGCAACTAATGGGACGTTCTTTATGGTGCCCTTCTTTCATCCCCATCATAGCTAATAGTGCATTGGACATGGAGGCACCACGGGGGAGATATTGCGGTCCTCATCGGAAAGCGAACCAGGGACCTTCAGGTTGACATTCGAACGACCATCCATCCCCATTAGTGAGACTAGTGAATCAAAACAACTTGGTCTATGGGTGTTAAATATGGCAGTTGGTCAAATATGGTCAGCATTATCCTAAATTTCAGGTGGAGGAAGGAAGGTGTGTCTTTGCACTTCTACATTATTGCCGGAATTGCTGTCTCCAAAAGGTAACCATGGTGGACAGATGGTCGTTCGTTG
This sequence comes from Bulinus truncatus, assembly GCA_021962125.1. Taxonomy (NCBI): domain Eukaryota; kingdom Metazoa; phylum Mollusca; class Gastropoda; family Planorbidae; genus Bulinus; species Bulinus truncatus. The sequence goes on from JAGDYQ010000011.1 coordinate 7,780,959, forward strand.
TCTCTCGACTTTCGATTCGAAGTAATTGGGTTCGATCCTCGTTGAGAGTTTGTGGATTTTTTTTTTCATGTTCTTGTGAAAGTTCCCAAATCCTCACAGCATTTGTACCTAATCATAGTTTGAGAATCGTCGGCGTTGTCTTAATTGCCTATGTATGTATCCTGTGGTGCCTACATAGCCAAGGCACTATCGGCTGTGATACGGATAAAGAAAAGGCAACATAAAAGCCGTCAAATAGTGGTGTAGGTGACCAGGGGCGCCGAGACCCAACAAGGGCCCCAGGGCAGGACATCATTGCGGGCCCCTTAATAAACAATGAGTCGTGAAAAAATTGACATGATCGGGCCGGCCGGGCCCCCTTACAGATGCGGGCCCCCTGGCAATGACCCCCCTGACCCCCCCTCTCGGCGTGCCTGTAGGTGATAAAATCTGTAAACATCTCTTAGAAATTGAAAGGCTATCAATTCCAGATTGAGATTCCAAGTACATCGCATAAGACACAATGGAGAATCTACAAGTGTTCCAAAAATCACCCCCCCCCCCTCCCATTCCCTGCCCATCCCACTCCGCGTTACAAGGAACAAAAGTTATATAGTTGATAATAAAATGAACGATATTGATTAAAGCTCTTTGCTTGTAAATCATTTTCTTATTCAGGTTGATATCACAATGTATTGTTCTGTTAAGCCCTGTTAAGGAGTTATAACCAAAAATGAAACCAAATCTTCGCAACCAATAAAAAAATATTGCTTTTTATTTATTTTTGTGTGCATTTGGTGTAACAAATTAATATCAGGAAAAAACAACAACATTAATAATGATACTGTATTTGATAAAACCAAGAACAAATAAAAAAAAAAAAAAGAAAGCACAAGGAAATAAAACTATAATCTAATAAGGCCTATGGTAATAAAATGTCTTCTGTTTCAAATGACGTCATTGGACATCATATCCTCCTCTAGCCAGGCCCTGCTCTTTTCACTATCGCTAACTATAAACAACAAACAAATAAACATGCACACTACACTTTTTTATGTTTTGATTATGTTTACGCTGTATTCTGATGATAAATGTCAAAATATCATTGTTTCCCCCTCCCTCTCTCTCTCTTTCTCTCTCTCTCTCTCTCTCTCTCTCACACACACACACACACACACACACTCTTTCACTCTCTCTCACATCTTATAAAGAGATGATATTTATTTTATGATTGTTTTAAATAACAAACAAAAAATGTCATGCTAGACATACAGGAAATACAGATAATTTCATATTTTAGAACTCTGTGTTTCCTTATAGATTGTATATCCCTCCCCTCACTCTCAATCTCTCTCTCTCTCTCTCTCTCTCTCTCTGTCTGTGTCTCTGTCTCTCTCTCTCTGACTCTATCTCTCTCTGTCTCTATCTCTCTCTGTCTCTGTCTCTCTCTGTCTCTCTATCTCTCTCTGTCTGTCTTTCTGTCTGTCTCTCTCTCTGTCTCTCTCTCTCTCTCTTTCTCTCTCTCTCTCTCTCTCTCTCTCTCTCTCTCTCTCTCTCTGCTACTCTTATGACTGGGTACCGGTATTAAAAATAAACCAGAAAATCCAACAGAAAAAAAAAAATCGGACGGACCGGTCATAAATTATTATTGCGGCCTTATATCTTGACCGTTACCATCCCCTCCCCTCTCCTTCCCACCCCTTTTGTGTTTTTTTCATCTCCCCCCCCCCCGCCTTGGTCCCTTCTCATTGTTCTTTTGGTCATTTCTGGCACTCCCATCGGCACCCTGCTCCTCTCTCTCTCTCTTTGCCTCCTTCCGCCCCTTCACGCCATGATCTTAGGTCCAGTAGTGGTCAGTCGATAGCCTTCGGGTGGAGAGAAAATTCAATAATATGGGTCGGTCGCCGATTTCATTTTAATACTCTACTCTCTTTCTCTTTCTTTCTCTCACTACTCTCTCTCTCTCTCTCTCTCTCTCTCTCTCCTCTGGAGAACCATTGGTGGGAGGGTGGAGAGGGGTGGAGAGGGGTGGAGAGGGGTGGAGAGGGGTGGAGAGGGGTGGAGAGGGGCGTTGTAAAGGGATTGTAGGGGGGGGAGGAGGGGAGCTTTTTTTTGGCCATTTTCTCATCTTAAACATTTATGAGTCTACTTTTGTGTTTGTCTCCCAGTCCTCATTTTTTTTTTAAATAAACAATAAATAACAAATGAAAGAAGACAGGCAGAGAGAAAGAGAGAGAGAAAGTGAGAGAGAGAGATAAATAGAGAAAGGCAAGGGAGGGAGAGAGAAGAGGAAGCTTAAGTAAATATATTTATTTTTATTTCATTTTTTTCATTTTACAAATCTTTTTTTTTTCTTTTCAAAAAGTGAACGGTTTCAAAATCTAGCTGTATAAAATGTCTTCGAAAAACAGGTATTTCATAAGGGGGTGGAGGGGGGGGGTGGGGGGCTTGTTGGACATGGTCTGGGGGAGAAGGTTCCAGTGGTTAAAAAGACTGGAAATAATAAGACGTTCGGACAGTGAAGATGAAATTTTGAATATTTGTGGGATTGTGTGTGTGTGTATGTGTGCGAATGGGTGAAGAGTGGACCGGAGGGGGGTGGGGGTGGGTGGGGGTAGCGCGGAAGAAAAATGGGGAAGCTCAGCCAGAGTCCAAGTGTGTATGTGTGGGCTGGGGTGGAGGAGGAGGGGGGGAGCGAAAAGTGGCGAAAGAGTTGGATTCTGGACGGGTCACTCTCCTCTTTTTTTTTTTATAATATTAGTTTTATGAGTCAGCGTATGAATACAAATATTAATATTGAAAAGAATTTGTGGCTCGGATGGAAATTGGAAGAATCTTTTCCACATGACACATTTTTAATCAAATGTTTACTTACAGGTTTTAAATGGCTACAAAAAAAAGTGTTTAGGAAAATATATGACGTAAAATTATTTCATTTACATAAGGGGAAAAAAATGTAAAAAAAAAAGTTTGACCGAGATCTATAAGAAATTGGAATTCTTCAGAAGATGAAACGAAAGAAAACAAAATATTTTAGTAGAAAATTCATAGAAGATTTCAATTCTATTTAAAGAAATAATTCTTTAGTAATTTTTTATTTTTTTTTATTTTTGGGCTTATCTATTAATTTGTCAATTTATATTTTATGTATAAATATTTTGTAGTCGTTTACCTCGCTGTACATGGATGGTGTCTTTAGGGTGGGGGTGGGGGGTTGCGTAATGGTGACCCTGTGGCGAACTATAAAAATGGCGCCCTATATCCGTACTGCAGACATCTATGGTATGGCGTATGCCGCAATGGTTAGGTGAAAAGTGCCGTCAAGGGCAGGAAATTCCTCCACCGCCTTCCTCCAGGCTACGCCAATGAGGATTACCGGGTGCAATGAAGATTACCGGGTGCAATAACAAAACGGTGATAGTCTTAGGCCACAGGTGTCTCAGCAACAGTCTCATCACAACCAACGTTCCCTCTAAGCTGAGCGCGTGAGCGATCGCTCACACGAATTCAGAGCGTCGCTCATACTACACGTACGATCGCTCACTCCGACGGACGACATCGCTTAAATCGCTCACAAATTCTGGCCTCAAACAAAAATGTCGCTCAGAGACAAAAATTTTTTCCGCTCACTTCATACCACACCTTAGAGGGAACATTGGTCATAACTGCTTCCTAGAATTCAGAACCGAGCCCTGGTGCCACAGAACTACTGTTTACTAAGATTTATTTTCATCGTTGGGCCTGTAAAGTACACATTTCTAAAAGTTAAATACTCAATGCAAAATATTGACTGCTATTCTTTTTAAAATTAAAAAAAAAAAAGAAAAAAGAAAAATTACCCCCCTCACTCACTCATTTTTCTTACTTTCTTTTTCTCTGTCACCTTTCCATGGGCACCTGTGAGCCAAACTTGAGTCCCCGAGTTTTACCAAAAAAGGCCCCACTCACACCCACCTATTGATATTTCAATTAATCTCAAAGAAGAGACCCTAAGAGCAGGGGTCCCGTTATGTGCTTCGTTTGGGAACCCTACCACCGGCCACCCACCCACCGCCCACACACCAGCCAGTTATTGCAGCGCCTTCCCCTATCAGCAGCTTCAATCAATCGATCGAGCTATCTAAATCTTATTATCCACGTGTCTAAACAAGAGTTCTGAACTCTTCCTCTCACGCGTCCAGTTCGCGCACATCTCTTGTTTAGCAGAATTATGAATATGGGCCTCAGACATGATTTACTATATTCCTGTGTCTCGTTGCATATCTGTCCGTGTGTCTGTGTCAGTGACACTAAGGTCTGCGTGATTTGATTCTGTACAATCAACAACTCAAAAAGATCTTATTTGCGCTTTTCTACGCATGCGCGTCCGTGATTCCTCTAAATTTAAATCTTATAGGGCTAAAGGAAAAAAAAAACCGAAAGATAAAAGAAAATATAAAAAAATCAAACATTCTACCCAATACCAGTTTCATGTCCAGCCGGACTGGACCACGGCTAAAGTATTAAAAATCTTTGCTTGCCACCTCACCAATGTCCGGCTGACTGGACATTTGCCACCCCTACCCTCGTCTCTTCAACCCCACCCTCTTAAACCTGATTATATGACTTTCCCCCCCTTCCCCCCCCCCCCAACATTCCCCCCTCCCCCCCTTCCCCCGCGCCAATCAAAATCCTCCACACAGAGTTATGTGAAAAAGTATTTCAATATATTGTTGGGTTATGTCCCTTTAACTTTCCAAGCGCTCCCTCTTCCTCTCTCTCCCCCAATATCATCCCCAATTCCCACCCACTCCCCTGCTTTTCCTAGTCTTTCTCCTTGACCGCCCCGACTCATTCTCTTGTCCATTCCATATAACAGTCTGCAGTCAAAGTATCCGAATTCTCCCCTCCCCCCCCCACCCTCTCGTCATACCACCTACATTACCCCCCCCTTTCCACTCCTTTTTTCCCCCACTCCACCACATTTCGTGGACGATATATATATGTATAAATGAGGAGTCTGGCACCGAACTGACCAGGACTGACCACTCAGCCACTCAGTTAGCATTAAAGTTCATAAGCAGCGTTGCCATGGCGACGACACAGCGTAGCGTGTTATGTGTAATAAAATAGAAATGTAATTTGAAGGATAATTGAAAGGTTCAAATTGGCCTTGTGAAAATAGGGTGCTATTGATTTTTTTTAGACGTTCCCTCCTCCACCCCCTCCCTCACCTCGCCCCCCCCCCGCGCTCCCCTTCCTTGTCGGCTACACCTTTTCTCGGGAATTTTTTTTTTACACCCCTTCACTCGTCCCCCCCCCCCTTTTTGCTTTACCCGCTCCCCCCCCCTACCTCTTCCACCCTCTCGTGTACGCATATAGCTGACCCCAAAGTGGCCGAAGCAGAGAAAGAGAGCGAGAGAGAGAGAGTTTTAGCTGTCCAGTTCGCACACCTCTTTTTTTAAAAGGAAACCAAAACCTACTGGTCAGTGACTTTCAAGGCCCATACTTGTTAAAATCGGACTTCAAATTTTATATGAAACTAAGGAGAAATAGGGAGAGTGGAAGAATGCAGAGACGTATACAGGATGGGAGCAGGGGAAAACGGTTGCATACGTCAGTGTCAATTATCACGTAACGTTTCAGCGTACCCGATCTATCTAAGTATGTATAGCGCCTGGGTGGTGGCCAATATTTTGAATCGCAAGCCACATTGGATTCGTAAACTACACGGAAAGGGTCGGATAGGGTGTGGGCTGTTTAAATGAGCTTATATAATTTGAGTGGGACTTAAAATTAAATTTGCAGACCGGATGAAAGTGTACTTGGCTGGCGTGACGTTGTCACCCTCATGAACTATTAATGAATCTATATATTGCTGTAAAAATAGTATGCAATCTTTGACCTTAGCATAAAATTAGGCCCATGATAAAGCTCCTTGTTACCATCTATTTTTAGAGCATTTTCGAAAAAAAAATGCTCTATTGTCCCCGTTTTGTCTGCCTGTCTGTCCGTCATCACCCTAGATCTCAACAATCATAAATCCTAGACCCATGATGTATATATCATTTTGTAGGTCTTGGCCTGCCAAGAAATGATTTTTCTCCATTTCGCGATCTGACCTCTGAGGTCTGAAAAAGAGAGCGTTTTAAGTACCGTTTTTTTTTACTATATAAGCTATATTAATAAAGGAGCGCCCTATATCTCAGCAACCATAAGTCCTAGACCCATGATGTATATATCATTTTGTAGGTCTTGGCCTGCCAAGTGTTCATCAAAAGTCCATTTTGCGATCTGACCTCTGAGGGCCGAAAAAGGGGGCGTTTTAAGTACCGTTTTTGCTTATATTTTAAATATAAATAATAAAAGCTAATTTTTGTAACAGTTATTCAACATGATTACTTCCCTCTCTATTTATCAAAATTCAGCAAAATCTATGGCTGTCACCCGGAAAAAAAATACGGATTTCGTCCGGCGTAACCGAAAATGCTCTAAAATATCCTTTGTCCGAAACGGAAAAGACTTAAATTGCTTGTTTTTTTAATTCACTATTCCACCATCTTTACTTCCGAAGTCAGGGATTCGAGCAAGCTACCTTCGTTGTTATGATCTAACTTGTTACACCACGACCACCCAGATAATTACATTTGCTGGGAAAGAACACTTTCTGTTGGATCGGAATCTAATTTTAGTGTCATGTCTAAAATCCTACAAATTTCGGGAGGTAGGGGTCGCAACTGCTATAGCGAAGTAACGGAACAGTGTTTTCCTCTAATTTTTCCCTAGGTTGTGTGCACCAACCTTGTATTGGCAACCCAACAGTATATAGGCCTACTAAATAAAACCTGTGTGTGTGTGTGCTCTGTTGTAATATGTGTGCGCACGATCGGCGAGTTGTGTGCGCGACTGCTCAGATAGTTATGAGCGCGCTCACGTACACAGCTTAGAGTGAGCACTTCAAATGAGCGCATTGGTGCAATGATATCAACTGGCATATATGTACATAAAATCCTTTCGTCGATTGATACATTTATTTTTTGGAAATATGCTTAGGTACATACCATGCTCAGCAAACTATTCTGAGAGAATTAATTTACTTCATAAACATGCTATTAAGTTTAATGTTATCTGCATATACTATACTAGTTGCAAGTACCCGGCTTTGCCCGGGTTTAAAATAAGGTTTTCTGTTTACCTTTTGTTTTCTCCCTCCCCCTCTCTCCTTCCCCCTCCCTCTCCCTCCTTACCCCTCTCTCTCTTTCTCTTTCCCTCCCTCCCTTTCTTCCTCCCTCCCTCTCCTTCCCTCTCTAACTCTCCCATCTCCCTCTCTCTCCCTATATCCCTCCCTCCTTCTCTCACTCCCGTCCCCCGTCTCTCCACCTTCCTCCCTTCCTCCTCCCCCCTCTCTCCCTCCCTGCCCCCTCTCTCTCTTTATCTCTCACTCCCTCCCATTTCTCCCATCCTCTCCCTCCCTACCCCCTCTCTCCCTCCCTCCTTTCTCCCTCCTTCTCTCTCCCATTTCTCTCTCTCCCCCTCTTCCTCTCTCTCTCCCCCCCCCTCTCTCCCTTTCCCTCTCTTACTCCCTCCCTCCCTCTCCCTCCCTCTCTCCCATCTCTCTCCCCATTCACCCCTCCCTCATTCCCTCTCTCTCCCTCCCTGCCCCCTCACTCTTTCTCTCTCTCCCTCTCTCCCCTCTCTTTCCCTCCCTCCCCTCTATCTCCCTCCCTACTCCCTCCCTTCTTTCTCTCCCTGCTCCCTCTCCCCCCTGCTCCCTCTCCCAATCTCCCCTGTCCACCCCTCCCTCCCTCTCTCCCCCCCTCCCTCCTACCCTCCTTTCCTCTCTCCCCCTGCCCCCTCTCTCTCTCTCTTTTTCTCTCTCTCCCTCTCTCTCCCTATATCCCTCCCTCCTTCTCTCCACCCCCGTTCCCCCTCTCTCCACCTTCCTCCCTTCCTCCTCCCCCCTCTCTCCCTCCCTGCCCCCTCTGTCTCTTTATCTCTCACTCCCTCCCATCCTCTCTCTCCTCTCTCCTTCCCTCCCCTTTCTCTCACTCCCTCCCCTCTATTCTCCCTCCCTACTCCCTCCCTTCCTTTCTCTTTCCCTCCCTCCCTTCTCTCTCCAACCCTCCCTCTCCCTCCCTCCCCATTAATCTCCCTCCCTACCACCCTCTCTCCCTCCCTCCCCTCCTTCTCTCCCCCTCTCTGCCCCCTCCTTCCCTCTCCCTCCCTGCCCCCTCTCTATTTATCTCTCCCCCCCTCCCTCTCTCTGTACAATTAAACGTCAAATTACGCTTCTTAAATAAACAGAAAACCTTATTTTAATCCCGGGCAAAGTCGGGTACTTGCAGCATGAAAAAAAAACAACAATATTTTTTTTTTTCCCGTCCCTAGCCCTTTCTTCACCGTCCGTTTAATTACACATTCACTTGGTGCGCGATTTTTATTTATAGTGAAGGCGATCCCATACCGCGGATATACTTTAATATAGTAAAATACTAAAATAATTAATTACAATTAAACTACGCATTGAGATTGTATTAATAATGTTAATAATGTCACAGAAACATTTTAATTAACGTATTTCGGTTTATTAAAGTGCACCTTTAATTTTAATCTTCCGAATACATAAAACGATAGGTAAATAGATATGACTATTGATTTCATCATGGAGTTTCCGGGAGTTACCCCTCTTTTAAAAATGTGTCATAGGGAAATGACGTCACAGAGGAATTTTATCTATTGCGCCGTCGAGATTACTTTAATATAGTAAAATACTAAAATAAAAATAATTAATTACAATTAAACTACCCATCGAGATGAAACAAAACCTGTCCTATAACCTTCCCCATGTAATTATGTGTATGTGTAACGAATTTCACGTTTTTTGGTTTTCTGGATCTTGAGTTATAAGGGAACAGACAGACAGACAGACAACTAATGCGTCTTATAAGTATAGAGATTTTACATGTAAATCTGGAAAATAAACATTAATCAATGTTTGGAAAATTGTATCGTCATCTATTTCTCATTGGAAATTTAACCTAATAGGTCGTGACTTAATATACTAGGAACCAGTATTTCATGAGTTATTGTTGTGCCCCCCAGTGCCGAACCAAGTGATTTCAGGGCCCGGGGGGTCTTGATTACTTTGGGAGCCCCTTAATTTTGACATTCGTCATCATGATAATATACTTAATATTTAATGTAAAAAAAAATTTTGGGCCCCTCAAGCTTGGGCCCTGTGGGACTTTCGAATTTGGACCCCACTCCCCCACCCTAGGTACGCCTCTGCCCCCCCCCCCCGGTAAGAGATTGGCATCATGTGAGATTCAACCTCGCGAGATGTGCGTACTATGTTTAGCTAACTACCTCACGTTCAGCCAATCAGAGAAATAGCAAGTGATGAAGTAAGCTGTTAAAATCTTTCATAACTCGTGTTCAGAACTGATAGATTTTTAAAAATAAAATCCTGTTGTAAAAACTAGATTTATTTCAGAACGTTTCCTAGACATTGAACTGGACTTTCTACATATTTGAAATCTTTATGGTAACCATACGCACGTTCAGAAGAGCTATGTCATGTCCTCTATACTTCACACATTACTTACTGGTGCTAACATCGTGGAGGCGCTACGGTGGGAATAGAGAACAAATATCTAATGTCATTGTGATTCACACTCTAGCATGTTTCTCTTGAAGTTACATAGAGGACAAAGTATCCTCTCACAACAGAGGACAGTTAATAATTCACGACCTTTGTCCAGCCGTTCATCCATATTATTACATATGATCTTTATCGCTACTAATTAACCACATGAATATATGTTAGTGCATTAGCCACACGAATATATCCCAATGCATTAGCCACACGAATATATGCCTGTGCATTAGCCACGCGAATATATCCCAGTGCATTAGCCACACGAATATATGCCTGTGCAGTATCAGGAATTCATTCTCATACTAGCTTCGGTGCATGCACATTCTTAATGTAATATTATTGATTCCAGTGCACACAGATACAAACGTGTAAGCTTGATTCAATAATTATGTATACATTCTTATGTGTATTCTTGATTAACCGGACATAACTAGTACACTTAATCTGAAATTCAATCAACATGCACACACTATTACGTGTAAGCTCGTCTCAGTGCAAATAAACACGCAATTTTGATTTCGTATACATAAACCCCCGATTCCGAAAAAAAAAATATACATTCTTACATTTAATAAAGATTCTTAGAAAATACATTCAAACTTGTAATATTGGTTCCCTGCACAAGCAATCACACATGTATTTCGCCTCATCATTTGTTCATTGTTTAGAGAGTATTTCCAAGTATTAAGCACGTCATACTCTCGCACCCCCTTTCAGCGCCCCTTTATATTCATACGTGTGAACGTAAGGTGCCTACATTCATCTATACCCCCCCGCCCCTCTGTTCATACAAAAACGTGTGCTCTCAATGCCCGTGTACCCCAAGACATGTGGCTAACACAGTAACATTATCTCCAGGGGCATCCATAAAGTATGTCATAAAAGTCAGAAATTTAGGATATTAAATGTCACGTGAGCATGATGCCTGGCAGAATGTCATTAGGATGAGAACCATGTTCGCCGCTCACCCCCCCCCAACCCCAAACCGCACACGCACGCACACGCACACACACACACACACACTCCCTCCCTCCATCAGCCAGCCTCGGTAGGACAGATTCATAGGAACATGATAAGAGTTCTATGGAAGATCAGTACTGCGCTCACACACACACACACACATCCACAAACGCGTGCACACTCTCATACATACAGACAAACAAACAGAGACCCACATGTACACAACAATGGACTGTAAACAGTGGCGTACCAAGGGGGTTGAATTTAGTCCCGTCTCAGGGTATCGCCTTAGTGGCGAAAGGAAGATGTCAGTGGACAGAATGTTCATAACAGTTTAGGGCGTCTTGAAAAGAATTTTGAATTAGTAATGTATTGGAGGGGGGGCAGTGGCGTAGCTAGCTTAACTCGCGCCCGGGGCACAATACCTTTTTAGCGCACCTCCCCCCCCCATTCAAACACCATATAATATTATATGTAAAATATACCATTTGGCGCCCCTATGTGAGTAGCGCCCGGGGCATGATGACCCCCTTGCCCCATCTCACTGCGCCACTAGGAGAGGGGAAGAGGGGGCGAATTGACAACATATGTAACCACTAACAGGGACGGCCTTACGAGTATGCGGGGCCTCTAACGATTGTAGTTCCAGACTATAATATCTAATAGCATGATCTTATTGCCTGGTTGAGCTCAGACGTGTTGCCTGGACCGCACAAAAAACCCGATATCTAATAAGCTCCACAAGCAATCTGAAAAAAAAAAAATTACATTTCTAAGCTTGTTACAAGTAAAAAAAAAAATTGAATAATAATTCATAACTAGATGTACCCTGCAAAACCTTTGCATGGAGTTATATCTCTTTATGCTTGATCGGTAGGCTAGGTTATTTTTTCGTTTCTGGCAGATCCGATTTTTTCATGATTGTATTTTAAACTGGGAATACTGTTGTATTAATTCGTTGTTTTCGATTTAACGCAGAACCCAAATCGCTATTATTGCATTAGATTATTACACTGCTTAAGCGTGAAACTATTTTTAGTGCAATTATTAAAAAAAATAAGCAGTGCTCGGTTTTGGACTCACCTGTCCCCGCCCCTTTCCAAAATTGTACGGGTGTTTCTTCGGCAGGCGAAGCAAACGTCCACCCTCAGGTCAATACCTGTCCAACTGGAAAAAAACTGAACTTACAGTGTGTCGGGTCAGTACATTCAAGACCTGGTGGTCTAAACAACTAACGTGCTGACTTTTTTTTTTCCTTCTAGTTTACAACTTCAATTAATAATTAATATGATGAGTCAGCCCATACATGTATAAAGCTAGCATATTTTGATAGTATCGGACGTGTGCCATGGGGGTCCGAAAAGTAGAAAAGGAATCATGTCTGACTCAAGTTTTATTCATTTCTAGCCGAAAAGCCTGCACAGCAGACAAAAAATAGTAATGAAATTGATGAATAAAAGGGAAATGAATAACCAAAATAGTTTAACCCAAAATCAATAACCCATAACCCAATCTTCGAAAAAGACTAACAAAATTTTCATTTTAAAACCTGTTCAGTCTCTAATTTTTTTTTCGCACAAAAATGTCATTCAATTTAATATCGATCCCGTGTTTTTTTTTACTAATCAAATCTATTTTTGATTATGTCTCTTCATAAAATTTCAAATCACTTTTAAAAGAACAAATTCAGAATAATGACATCATCAATACTCTCTAATGAGATGAGCTCACCTATACTATATAGTATAGTCTTCTAATAAAGAATGGGGCGGGGGGGTATGTGTGTGTGTGTGTATGACTGTCTGTCTGAAAATGTTTGCGACTTTACTCAGAGTATGTGAAGAACTAACGGCGAGAGTTAGACGGATACGGAGAGGGAGAGAGAAACAGACGTGGGGGGAGGGGGGAGAGAGAGAGAGATGGACGTGGAAGAATGCAGGGAGTGAGGCGGACAGATTCTTTCCGATTTGTGCACGCGAGAGGACAGGCGTGAGCGCTATGTTGTAGGGGAGGTAGCGAGCTACGGGAGGAAATGTAAGAGGATGTGAGATGAGAGGGTGAGGGAAGTGGGGAGGGAGGGAAAGTGTTCGGAAGTGAGTAGGGTGTGGCGATGACGCAGTACTGGTCAAAGAGAGAACAGGTGCGGATCAGGTACAACAGAAAGTAACTGTGTCACCGATACAGATAGTCGGTCAGATGAGATGGTGGACATTATTGTCTTTAAAATGCAAATATTGTTATTAAAACGATAATATTATAAAATTTTCACATTAAGTATCCTACGAGTGAGTTAAATATTTTTTTTTAAATAAAGCTGGTTTTACAAAATAAATACCTTTGAAAAACTAAAACCGTAAGTCGATGTATTTATTTGAGAATCACTGGTTTAAGCAGTTTAGTTCACACCTGTTTAAGCAATTTAAACAATACCCTCAAAAAAAAAATAGCAACAGCTTTCTGGGTACTTCTGAGAACGACCCTCCGGACGTCCTAGTATTGGGGGGTAAAGTGTAAAGAGTTCACCTAATTAAAAGAGGATATAACTATCTTTAATTGTTTTCTGGCGCGAATTTGAAGACATTTGGATGACAAGAATAAAACTGAACGGGAATTCCTCGGTCTATAAATAGTTTGTACTTTCCCCTTATGTCCCGTTAAGCAAAATTGCGCGTCGTTTTTTTTTTCTTTGCAGTTACATTCGCCCTACAATCAGCACCCTCAATCGGCGCCCTACAAGCGGTGTCCTACAAGCGGTGTCCTACAAGCGGCGCCCTACAATTGGCACCCTACGTATATTATCCCAAATAAATCTGGACCACACCCATAAATTATTACCCGGATGTTGGAAGATAGTGAAAAACTAAAATAATTCTCTTTAATGAAATTTGAGAGCCGTCACCCTCTCCTCCCCACCGTCTCTCGTTTTATATCGGAATAAATGAGCATGATTTAAAAAAAAAAGACATTTTGACGAGATTGTAATAAAAGAATGCGGTGATATAGGGTGGGGGTGGGGGGGGGGGTAGGGGAAAGGATAGGATGGGACATGAACAAAACACAATACTACAAAGACCTGAACTAAATCTGCACGCTGCTTAAAGGGAGAGAAGGCAGAAAAAAAAACGAACAGCTGAACTCAAGTGATCTAACTTCCCACATTACACCCTAAAAAGGAAGCTCCATTGGATTTCGATCATGCAGTAGTTAATCGAGACAGACACGCAAGTGTATTGATACATTTTCTCTTTCAACTGCCATAAACAATGATTTAGTTTGTAACACAAGAAGAACACGACGCGCACGCCAACTTGGGATTCTTGCCTGTTGTTGATTGCCAGCTAGGGACGTCTTGCCTGTTGTTGGAGCCAGCTAGAGACGTCTTACACTCTGTTGGAGCCAGCTAGAGACGTCTTGCACTCTGTTGGAGCCAGCTAGAGACGTCTTGCCTGTTGTTGGAGCCAGCTAGAGACGTCTTGCACTCTGTTGGAGCCAGCGATGGTGTCTTGTATTTTTCTGGAGCCGGTTAGAGACGTCTTGCCTGTTGTTGGAGCCAGCTAGAGACGTCTTGCCTGTTGTTGGTTGCCAGCTAGGGACGTCTTGCCTGTTGTTGGTTGCCAGCTAGGGACGTCTTGCCTCTTGTTGGTTGCCAGCTAGAGACGTCTTGCCTGTTGTTGGAGCCAGCTAGAGACTTCTTGCCTGTTGTTGGTTGCCAGCTAGGGACGTGTTGCATTTTGTTGTAGCTAGCTAGAGACGTCTTGTCTGTTGTTGGGGTCGGCTAGGAACGTCTGGCCTTTTGCTGGAGCCATACGATTTTTTAGTTAGCTTTTTTTATTTCTATCTATCTATCTATCTATCTATCTATCTATCTATCTATCTATCTATCTATCTATCTATCTATCTATCTATCTATCTATCTATCTATCTATCTATCTATCTATATATCTATCTATCTATCTATCTATCTATCTATCTATCTATCTATCTATCTGATCATCAGTCCGTTCGTCTGTATTTGTGTCTGTCTTAGCGCATATTATTCTGTCCAACTATCTGTCTATTTGTCTCTATTTGTCTGTTTTTCGACCTCTCTATTAGTTCTAGTTGAATTAGTGCAACAATTTTTTGAAAACTTTTTATTTCTGGGTGGCATTGCGTCTGGGAATCAGTCATTGTCTAGCTGAACTAACTATTTTAAAGCTACATTACTTATCCTTTCCCAGTAGTGTTGTTTTAGTCCCAGGTCATATTTTAGTTTCAGTTTTTATTTCGTTTTTTCTGAAATAATTTTAGTTTTCGTCTAGTTTTAGTCTTGCTGCTAATTTTAGTTTTAGTTTTAGTTCTCGTTGACGAAAAGTAAACATTTTCGTTAACGAAGGTTTTAGTTTTAGTTTTCGTGAACGAAAGCAACACTATATTTTAGTTTCAGTTTTTATTTCGTTTTTTCTGAAATAATTTTAGTTTTCGTCTAGTTTTAGTCTTGCTTCTAATTTTAGTTTTAGTTCTCGTTGACAAAAAGTAAACATTTTCGTTAACGAAGGTTTTAGTTTTAGTTTTCGTGAACGAAAGCAACACTATTTCCCAGTACCAAAATTAATCTAAATACTTGAAACGCACACTCACACAAAATGAAAACAAAAAACAACAAAGGACGAAAAGTAATTGTTACAAAATCAAATCCACAGAACCCATATTTTGAGAATCATATTATTTCTTTTTTCCCCCCACCCTTCCGCCTGCCAGATACCATTAAAGTCCACTATATAACTAGTACTCACCATAAACGCTGGTTCCTGTGTGTGTGTGTGTGTGTGTGTGTGTGTGTGTGTTTTAAAATGGATATATTTTTCCGAGAGAGGGGGGTGGGGGTGGATAGGGAAAAATGTCTGGCGGTGGGTGGGTGTGGTGGGGGACAATAAAACAAACAATCCTTTACGTTCCCTGTCTGTCCAGGACAAGTGGGCAGGAGAAATTAAAAAATAATCAACAAGCCATTGATTGTAAAGGGTGTGTGTGTGTGTGTGTGTGTTGGGAGAGAGGTGGGGGGGGGGGCTAACGTTGAAACCACTGCCTCCCCCCCTCCTTTTCAAAACTCACGAGTGCCGCAGCGATATCATGAGTGAGAGGAAGAGAGAGAGTGAGTAGGGAGAGGGAATTTTGAGAGGGAGAGCGAGAGGGGACAAAAACGAAATATTGACTTTCATTTTTAATAAAGAAAATTGTTTTCTTTTTTTTTTATATTTGAAATTTTGAAAAAAAATAAATGTATGGGATGTTGTAGAAGTGGCACGATTGTCAGGGGGGAGGGGGGGAACCTCATCGTTTAAAACTGTTCATTGAATTCAAAGGATCTGTTTAGGATTATTATTATTTTTTTAAAAATCTATTGATTCATAATTGATTGATTGGTAGTTATTAAATGTATTAATTTTTGTGCAGTGTGTAATAGGTGGTTAAAATCTGCAGAGGCGGTCTGTGCATGCGTTGAACAATAATGAAGGGAGAATAGGGTGTGATGTGACTATAGGCTCGGTGGCGGGGGCGGGGGTGGAGGGGACGGGCAGTGGCGTAGATAACATGTAGCTGTGTGGTGATAATTATTGAGTTTAGTCACATGACTTGAGGTGAGGGTTGGGTGACATAAGTTAACTGTAACCTTTTTTTATTTTTTATTTCTTTAGCTGGCCAGGTCAGAAGGAACATGACCATAAACAACAACAACAAAAAAAAACATTTGGTAATTTTACCATTCACAATCGCATACTAAGACGTGTTTGCAGGGAAAAGGTTTTGGGGTGCTTTCTATTTATTTGAGTCTTTCGTTGCTCTTTTTTATGGAAACCTGTAGGAAAGTGTTAAAAGCTAAATAAATAATAATAATAAAGTGTATTGCATTTAAGACTTGTTGTTGTGTGTTTTAAAGATTAGTGACGGATGGATTCAGAAATTTCTTCAAAATACACACACACACAAACACACAAACAGACAACACACACACACACACACACATATGTAAATACATGTATATTTAAAAATAATAAAAATGATTCTACATCTATCCCTAACTAATGTTTACAGCACCCCCTTGTTTTTAAAACACTCAAACACACACACATACAATCATACAATATTTCTTTTTTTTAACTTTGAACTTAAACAATAGTTAGAACAATATTTGAGTAATGGTGTACGTAAACTGGGTCAGCTATTGACACAGTTATACGAGTCTCACCTCCGAGTTGTTGGGATAGATGATCAAAAATAGAAATGAATTGAGTGGCAGCCTACATTACTCAGCCAGACAGTCAAGTTAATATATAAAAACACAAAGTCATTTTTTTTTTAAATCTTCATATCATTGGTTATGCACAAGAGGCTTCTTTTAGAAATCAATTCTTTTAAGTCAGTTCCGAACCTAGGGGTTTGGGGGCCCAGGGGCTTGGCCTCTTTGGGGTGTGCCCCCTGCATTTCGACATTCGACACCATGACATGAGATAATGTACTTAATATTAAATGTAAAAAAAAAATGGGGGTGGGGGCCTTCCTCAAGCTGAGGCCTGTGGGGGGGGACTTTCAAATTTGGACTCCCCACCCTAGGTACGCCTCTGTTTTACGTGGTCTAGGCGCCGAGGGCTCCATGAGGTTAAAATGTAGACAGCGGCCTCACTAAATCTTTATATATTGGTATCAGTGGATGGATGGTTAATGGCAGTGTGTGATGCCAGTATATGGATGCCATTGTGTGGATGCCAGTGTGTGGATGCCATTATGTGGATGCCAGTGTGAAGATATCAGTGTGAAAATATCAGTGAGTGGCTGTCAGTTTTTTAGAGTCAGTTTACGAGTGTCCATGTGTGAGTTTTAATATATTAATGTCACGATGCTGCTGTCAGTGTATTTGTGTCAGTGCGCTAGTGTCAGTCTGTCCGCGTGTCAGTTTGCCCGTGTGTCAAGTATGTCTCTGACGGTGCCCCCCTCCCCCCCCCCCACGTAAAGTACTACTTCCGCCATCTTCATATTGACAGGTACTTAAAAACTTTGATTTTTACCCAATTAAGTTCAACACTACTTCATTACGCGGTGCCCTCTCATACCCCACACTTAAAAAAAAAACATGACACACGTTCTAATCTGTATGCACCTCTTACTTTGAACCCCACCCCATCCACTTCCACACACTCGCACCCCCCTTTCCCCTACTGAAAGATGGCCTGCACCGTTCACTACGCTTCAACGAACCCGCCCTGCCCTCCCCCACGCCCCTCCCCCACCCCCACCCTCCCAATAAGTGATAAGCACTCTTTTTAATTGACATTAGACGTTCCGGTCCAGGGTGTATCCAGCCCCACCACGCCCCATAATCTTTGAGTGGCTCCCAGTGCAGGAGAGGCGGGGTGAGGGGGAGGGAGAGAAGAGACTGGTAAATACTTTCACTTGTAATAACCCTGAGTATTAATATAATGGGTCAGAGAGAGGAGGGGAGGGGGGGAGGAACGAACGCTGCATAGAGGATCCAGCAATTAGTGCAAATTGTTCATGTAATTGTAAGAATAAGCAATTTGATAAAAGAGGAAAAATAAATAAAAAAAAACTTTAATTACTGGAACAAAAAACAAAATCCTCAAAGTGAAGATGGGCTCAATGCTGTAAGCATTTTTTTTTCTATTATGTATATTATATTATTATTATATTATATATATATTTTTCTTCTTTGTGTTTTGTTGTGTAGTAACCATGCATCGATTGGTCCCTGATGGTCATTGTTGACTTCACGCTTGACTGCGTCTTGGCACCTTTGGGACAAAATATGAATAAAGGGGCGAATGAAATTTATTTTTTGGGTGGGGGGGAGGG
Organism: Bulinus truncatus; assembly: GCA_021962125.1. Classification (NCBI taxonomy): domain Eukaryota; kingdom Metazoa; phylum Mollusca; class Gastropoda; family Planorbidae; genus Bulinus; species Bulinus truncatus. The sequence continues at coordinate 7,799,386 of JAGDYQ010000011.1, forward strand.
GCAAAATTGAGAAAGAATACGGACAATAATACATAAGATAAATAAAATGAGGTAAATATAAAATGAGGTAAATTAGATAAATAAAATGAGGTAAATTAGATAAATAAAATGAGGTAAATATAAAATGAGGTAAATATAAAATGAGGTAAATATAAAATGAGGTAAATATAAAATGAGGTAAATTAGATAAATAAAATGAGGTAAATTAGATAAATAAAATGAGGTAAATATAAAATGAGGTAAATATAAAATGAGGTAAATATAAAATGAGGTAAATTAGATAAATAAAATGAGGTAAATTAGATAAATAAAATGAGGTAAATATAAAATGAGGTAAAAATAAAATGAGGTAAATATAAAATGAGGTAAAAATAAAATGAGGTAAATTAGATAAACTTATGTGAGAGAATACCATCCCGCAATGTTCCTGAACGTCTGTGAACCTCTTAAAAATTATGAAATTGTTAACAGAAATTCTTTATTTGATATGAAAACTAGCATTATAATTAATTAAACCGTTCGTGTTTAAATATTACATACAAATATATCTGAACAAAAGAATGCGGACATTCTAAACGAATTTGATTCTAAGTTGGTTAAAAACGGTGAGTAGTTTTAGTAAAAAAAAAAACACGCAAAGCTGTCACATATACACACATTTACGCACATTCACGTCTACTACACCGCCTGAACACGTCACACACTCACGTCTGAAGTTTTGAACATTTATGCAGACGGTGGGCAGACATGTTGAACACACAGCGGGACCACTTTAATTTACAGCAGGGGGCGGGAAACAAAAACATTCAAATATTTGATTCAAACATAGTAGTACTTCCCAAAACATTGATGGTTATCTTGACGCCTCCTTCCTACTTCCTCTCTCCACACTCAACCCTGCCGCCCCTACCACAATCGACAACTCCCACCCCACCCCCACCCCCATACACACACACACACAGAGATCACTCACATATCTATTTCATTACTCCATGTCATGGTAAATTCGACACTGTTAAAGGAGGGGAAAAAAACCAGCTTTGACCCCCGCACCCTTGACAGCCGCTCACTATTAATGTTGTTATCACTGATATCATACACACACAATCGGTCCCACCCCCTTCCTTCCTCTACTACCATTCTTTAATTAAGTGTGCGTGTATTTTGACTTTCGTACCTCTCAAATAAATCACACATGTTCATAGCTTTTGATAATTACAAAATTAAATCTTTTCCCTTAAAACATTAACAACAAAAAAAAAATAGGTTGGGGAGGGGGCAGAGGGGGGGGGAGGTTGCATTTCTCCCAGCCCAACTATCCCCATGCACCCACTTCGTCTCAAACTGATTGTCCGATCCCCAGGCTGAAAGAGAATATTTACCAAATAAACTGTGGTATCCACAGGAACTTGTCAAATAGACCGATGAAAATCTAAACCCCAAATCTTATCATTCTATTTCCTTATTCTGCCAAACATTAATTTTTTTTTCTTCTTCCTCACCCCCCCCCCCGCCCCGCCCCGGTCCCAAACCAAACATCTAAACCAGTTCTATCTGTTATAAAAACTTAGCCGCGGATGAATATCTTTCTAATAAAGAAGTGCCTCCCCTCTTCCCTTATTTTATTTATTTAAATTTTTTCCCTTCAGCTGCGGGGAGTAAGAAGGCAGAGAGGATAATAAAAATAAAAATAAAAAAGAATGGGAGAGAAAAGAGGGACAGTGCAGGTCGTAATGTAAGCAAAAATATTATGGAAGAAATGAAAAGACACACACACACACACACACACACACACAAACAAACGGAAGAATCCTTCTTCTCAATTTCAGCACGCGATGAGTTCAATTTTAATGCCAGACATAAGACTCCCTGGTTTATAACGATTTTGTGGCAAAAAATATTGTGACAAATGGTACGTGACGAATGACACAACGCATACATCACATCCTGTTATATCTATAAATAGCTTTTTTTGCTCAGTTGACGCCATGTTAAAATGGCGGTCAATTAAAATTGTTCAGGCGGTAATTTAATTTTTTTTTTTACATTCCCACAAAAAAAAAAAATCTAAACACTTTACATTTTTTTTCAAGATTAACGTCTGACAAGTTTTCTATCTATAAATGTATTGAATGGATTATCTCTCTAGTGAACAAGATAAGAGGCATTATGAAAGAGGGTTGGCCCACGCTTGAGAGAGGGGCCCGGAATTAAAATATTTTTGTTACGTAAAAGAAACAAGGAAGTACAGTTCCCTGTGCAGATGAAGTGGAGGGTTCAATACCCACGTCCAATGTGGGTTTATGTGGCTAGCACCGCGCCACACTGACTTAAGCTTCTAAACATAAGGCCTGTAGGTCAAATAAACATTTTAAAGATGTGTGACTTGGTGACCTAATACAACTCCAGAGGTTCGAACCCAGGTCCCCCACAAAGTTGTAACATAACGTTCTATTCTAGGCCTCGTCTATGACCTTCACCCACTGTCCACGGCCCCCTTGTGCTATTTGTTAATATCAGTTAAGATGGCAGTGCCCTGTCGCCCGCCAACGATACTCACCCTGGGCCCATAGGCCCCGTGTACTACCAAGGCCGCGCCATCTGTTACTGCGTAATGTACACACTCGTTTTACGCACCTTTACAGATGCAAGCCATGTTCGTATCTGTAATGGTAAAGGAAGCACTACCTAAAAAACAGTCCGGGGGGTGGGGAAAACGTATTGAACAGCGGGCAACATTGGGCTCGTAAATTTGACAGGCGGGGCCGGAGCAAGAGCAGACGTATGAAGTGTTGTCATAAACTAATTTAAAATGTATTGTACGCGCCATGACATAAAAGGAGGCTAGTGATGCACTCCACTGTGAGACGAGTTTGCGGGCCGGATTAAATAGCCCGGCGGCCAGCATTTGGCCCGCGGGCCGTAGTTTGCCCATGGGTGATACAGTCTATATTGTCATGAATCTGCTGCGAAAACTGGTTGGGACGGAAGCTTAAAAAGACGTCACTGTAAGTGCGTATGTGTGAGTGTGCAAGTGTGTATATTTGTTTATATGCATGTTTATTAAACCCGTTAGGAGCTGTATATTGCTTTCATCGGCTTTCATACCTCACGGGCTGTCCATTCCCTTTCCTCCCCTCCCCCCACCCCAACCCCACCCCAGCTCTCTTCATCGCCGTCCCAAGACGCCGGCGCTTATTACATCTTTTCTGATCAAATTAAACGGATTACGTCATCAAAATTGGTGTACTTCGTAGATTATTAAACATTACCATGGGAGCTTTGTATTTTCAATTTACAAACGGCATGTTCTTGAGGGAAAACTCTTTTTTTCTAATTATTGATGCCTCCCCCACCCAGTTCCCGACCCCCAAAGTAGGGGAAATAAGTCCGTACGGATCTCCTAACCTAGTCAGTAAAGCAGCTTTACCCCCTCAACCCGAAACGATGTCCTCGTAAAATAAATAAATTAATAAATGCAGCAAATTATGCATTAAGCAAAGATTAAGAAAACAAAGTATATTTGCTATAATATTTTGGTTAACAAAGGGCGGCAATAGGGTTAATGTACAGAGTTATTTCCCTTCATTTAAAATGCGCGTCGTCGCTTTGCTCATAATAATTAAAAAAAAAAGAAGAGAGAAACGATAATTAAAAATATCAATGATAATAACAATCATAAAAGTAAATTACTTACAACATATCGATGTTTGCTGCCAAACGTGGGAAATATTATCTCATTTTTACCTATTCTTTTATTAACAATTTGCAATAATAAGATTAGTAGAAAATAAAAATTTCATGAAGGAAATACACACAAAAAAAAAAAGAAAACCACATTTTTCGTTGAAGCTGAGGACGGACGCCTGCAATAAGTAAATGAAGTACATGTAATTAAAAAGGCATAAAAGAATATTGGGGAATTAAACCTTGGAAAATAGTTAGAAGGATGGGGAGGGGTGGTGTGGTTTAATGAAAGTGTTAAAACCGAAATAATACCTTAAAATGCGAATTATGTGGATCGATGTACAGTCAGAAATAAATGAAAGTTCGGTTGACTGATAAACTGAAGGAAGAATAGCAAGATGATTAGATTGAGAGATGGATGTATAATATAGACATCTATAAATAGATAGATAGATAGATAGATAGATAGATAGATAGATAGATAGATAGATAGATAGATAGATAGATAGATAGATAGATAGATAGATAGATAGATAGATAGATAGATAGATAGATAGATAGATAGATAGATAGATAGATAGATAGATAGATAGATAGGTAGATAGAGAACCATAAAGATGGGGTCTTGTTGGTTGTATGCAGGACCGTTCTTATGGATAGGCAAATTAGGCTAACGCCTAGGGCCCTAACTTACGGATGACCCCTATTTAATATTCGTATTGAGTCTGGTGCGAAGAGATCCCCGAGTTTGCCTTGGGCAACCCAATGTTAAAGAATGTGTTTGAGTAGGCACACAGAGGCTTAAGACCTCCTGTGTATGTGAGCCATGATATATATATATATATATATATATATAGAGAGAGAGAGAGAGAGATAGATAGATAGATAGATAGATAGATAGATAGATAGATAGATAGATAGATAGATAGATAGATAGATAGATAGATAGATAGATAGATAGATAGATAGATAGATAGATAGATAGATAGATAGATAGATAGATAGATAGATAGATAGATAGATAGATAGATAGATAGATAGATAGATAGATTTATAAATAGTCTACAAATCTATCATAAAAAAATATGGAATACGTTTTACTTTCGTAATAACTTGAGTCTATTTAACGGCCACGTCCGCATAAGTGGCATTCATTTTAACGGCATTAACGTCAGGCAGTATTGTCAGGCGCTTACTCCAAACATAAGTGTCCCCCCTCCCCCTTCCGCTTACCCCCCCCCCCCACCACCCACTCATTGTTAAAATTACACTTCTTTTATGTGAATATTATTTATTTTTTTTGGAAATGAAGTCACAGTCTGTGAATTTTCTCCTTCTAACGAGTTTGAACAAAATTTATTTTTTTCCCCAAGCTAGAATTGAAACACAAGAACAATAAGAAACAGACAATATATACATAACGAAGAAAATATAGTCGAAGATTGTGTATGCTGATGTTTTAGTTGCATGTTGAACATTTCTATGACTTAAACGATGGCCATTATTTGAGATGGAAAACAATGGAAGGGGGGAAAAAAAAGAAGGGTTCAGGGTTTGGGGGGAGGGGGGCGGAAAGAGGGAGGGGAAGGGGTTGGGGGAAGAAATAAAGAAATGTATCCATCTTAATTTTTTGACATCACCATGGCAACGGGCAAGACGGAGTGTCGTATTTACATCTATCTCACTTGAAGAAACTTTACCCCGGGGTGGTGCTGGATTGGGGGGGGGGGAGGGGGAGGGAGTAGTGGCCACGAGGGTTTAGTTAATGACTATAGTCAAATGAGGTTGAGAGTAAATAGGGTGAAGGGAATCTGCCGAGCTTTGTTTTAAATTTAAGTTGTATGTTCGAAAACAAAGTAAAATTCATTTTTTTTTAAAATAGCTTTTTTTTTTATTTTCTCTCCGCTTTTCTCCTTTTATTCTCTCTCTCTCTCTCTCTCTCTCTCTCTCTCTCTCTCTCTCTCTCTCTCTCTCTCTCTCTCTCTCTCTCTCTCTCTCTCTCTCTCGCACCCACTCTCGCTTTCCCGCTCGCTATCTTTCTAAGAACTCCATTATTCTTATGTCGAGTTTTATTAACAGCTTTGACATTTACATGAAACACATTTAGTTAAAATAAAAACAAGGCAGTTTAAATTTATGTTTAGTTTTGTAAAGTGGACCTTCTAGCCGTCTGTCACTTCGTGAATTAGGTAAACCAACTCAACAGAAAACATACCCAAACATACACATTCAAATCAACACCAAACAACAGGTTTTTTTTTTTTTAAGTCCCCCCCCCCCCATCGCCGGTAGTAGTTGTTTGTCTGTGGATTGTTTTGTTTTTTATATCATGTCTGGTCTGCCAGTGGAAATATCGGCTATTTTTTTTCCTGTACTGACCGACTGACCTTTGGATTACCCCCAGCCTTAGTTGCGTGCAGCCTAGCCTACCGCACTCGAGATTTAAAAAAAAAAAATTTAAAAAATAAAACTATACAAAATAACAACTCGTCCGCAGTAAAGGGGAAACAACTCTGAGTTTTTATTATTATTAAAGTAAAATTAAATTACTGTAGAGGCCAGTCACGTTAGTTTAGTCCGAAACGAAATTAAATATTTTCACTTCCCGTTCACTCTGACCCCCCCCCCCGTCATAGCTCCTGGTTATTCAGTCCGCCCCTCCCCACCCCCCCCCCTTCACTCCTCAAATTCCCCTTTCACACGTCATTTTTAAATGATGAATTTTTTAATTCTATTGGGACACGGTCCTGAGGTAGAAAATTTAATAAGAGATGACGAAATTAAATTGCACGCCCCGCCCCCCCCCTCCTTTTCCCACCCACACCCCACCCATCCCCAAGTTGTTGTTTGTTTTTTTCTTCTCCTTTTGAATACTTTTACAATGAACTGTGTATGTGTATGTGTATGGGAGTTGGGAAAGGGGGGGGGGTGTGGCTTGTACTGGACTCATAATATTTTTTTTTCCTATGTACTTTTGTTCGTCAGTGGTTCTCAGATAATTATCATAGAACATTTTTTTTTTTTTGCGGTTTTCGGCTCGCGACCGACTCGTAAACAGATAAAAGAAAGGAGAAGAAAAAGAAAAAAAAGATTCAAATTAATTCGTATATATATTCGCGTTTAACTAGTTGTTAAGAATTTGACACCCAACTTCAAAATCAACGCGAGCAACCACCGTTTGAGAATCACGGATGTACTCGCTCTATACATCGGGCAGTGGCCAAACTTAAAACAACAAACTATGGTTTGATAACATATGACGCAGTAATAAAAGTACATTTTAAAAATCGCATAAATGCATTATGAAGTAGATACAAAAATTGCATGTATTAACTACAGAGCAATTTCTTATTGATAGGCAAAATAGACATCCTGCGCGGCCCTTCCACTTCCAACCCTTCCCTTCCCCCTTTTCAGTATTGATTTGTATTTTTAAAAAAAAAAAACGGTCCTTTTAACCCACCCCCCCCCAAACAGGTACAATAGCTTAAGGTCCCCAAATATTTCTCATAGTCTTTGCATGGGTCTCGTAGAGACTGTTAGCAATAATGTAACTGAACGAAGTACAC
>JAGDYQ010000011.1:7807141-7826116 GCA_021962125.1 Bulinus truncatus
ACACAAGTACTCACACACATACACACATATAGACAAACACTCACACACAAACACTCACACACACATACACACACATACACACACATGCACACACATACACACACACCCACACACAAACACTCACACACAAACACTAATACACACAAACACACAAAAACATACACACGCACAAACACTCACACACAAACACTCACACACACACAAACACACACACACACACAAACTCACAAACACTCACACACAAACACGGACACATACACACATAGACACACACACAAACACTCACACATACATACACACACAAACACTCACACACACAAACACACACACACAAACACTCACACACACACATATATATAGACGCAGAAAACCCTCCCACACAACAATTAGTATCCGCCGCTGAACATTCAATAGTTATCGATTGACCAATAAAGACAATTGGTTCCTTTCACCTCCCTCCCCCCCCCCCACTTCGCCCCTTTCCCCCCACCCTTTTTTTTTATTAAGCGTGAGTGTCTCCCTCTCTCTCTCTCTCATTGCATGATGGACTGCTATCACAATCATGGACCATGTGGTCTGTCATATCTGTTGAAACGTCTCCCAGGGGGAGATAGACACCGGTCAGAATGGTTATTATACGAGTGACTGGCTGGGACTAAGTGGGTATTAATTGCGGGGTACTCAAAGGGAGTGGCATTATTATTTTTTTATCTCTTTTTTTTTTTTAAACCCACAGAGAACTTTGATTGCAGAATAAAACACCGTAGTTACTTTTCTATAGTGATTTTCAAGAAGTACTTAAAGCGTATCGATATACAACCATTATTTTTTTTAAAAAAATGTATCGATATTACTATTAAGGTTTCTCCAATTCTTCGTTTGTCTACCCCGCCCCCCCTCTTTTTTTTCCAACTCCCTCCCACCCCACCCCCACACCCACTTTTTTAACACAAGGGGAAATAACTACAGAGTAAGGTTTTATGAAAACAAGATCCTTTAATGCTCTCCCTTGAGCTAGAAGCGTACAACATCTTCCTATTTCAATTTTTTTTAAAAATATTTTTTCGCTTCTTTCACGCCGTCGAAGTTTTCAGCTTCCTCCCATCCGATACCTCCTCCCACCCCCCTTTTCACAACCAAACTTTTCGCGCATGTTTACAAAAACCCACCACCCGACTACCCTTCTTCTTCCCCACTCCCTTCCCCCCCCCCCCACACCCCACCCATTTCCCCTCCCCCTACACTATTTCAACTCGCGTGTGCCATTCCCGAAAGGAAGCGAGAGGTAACCGAGAACCCGCCCTCTTCGTTCGCCCTCCCCGTCTTTATGTACGTGTGTGTGTGTGTGTGTGTGTGTGTGTGTGATTTTGACTGCTCGACTAGTGTATAGAACTGTTGCAAGTGTTGTAGAGGTGAGCGTCTGTCTCTCTCTCTCTCCCCTCCGCCGCCCTCCCCCTCTCTTCTTTTATTTTATTCTCTTCCTTGTTTCCACACCCTCCTAAACGGGAGGGACACTGCATACACGTGTGGGTACCCTCGCGTGAGTAAGACTTTTTCCCTGATCGGCCGACCCCGTTTTACCTGTGCTGTGGGGGTTGTAATTTTTTTCTTTTTTTCAAAAGTTTTGTGTTCTTACCTTCGCTTCCATTTTTCTTTGTGTGCATCCTTTGGTTATTCTCGCAACTTTATTTTTTTTTAATTATTATATTTGATTTCAAACAAAGTTAATGTGTTCACTTATAAAGCATTCAAACTATCTAACGTACGAAAATATGGAGTATAATACGTGGATAAACTGTGGATTGGTTCTTTATTCATTCGAGGTGGATTAAACTTGGACTTTTAATTGTTTTTCTTGTTCATAGGTAAGTGATCATTTTGCTCTGTTGACAAGCTGAAAGGTTCACGTCAAATTTGTATTTTTAACAGAATTCAGCAAATATCTGTTACACACAGCGCATAGAATCATGTTGGTTATAACGGTAACTTGTAAGTATTATCGTTAAGGTGCATGCTACGTTATTTATTCAGAACGGTAATAACGTAATGTTCTGTGAATACTTTTCGATGATCGTGAAGGCCAGTGTTTCCAAAATTGTGGTACGCAAATCCCTCGGGCTGGGGCACGCGCTGCCCCGGGCTGAGAACATCGGGTAAACATGCCATTCAGGGATAAGCCGGGGTAACCATTACCGTAAAAAAATATATAGGCAATTTGTTTTTAGTAGGGGTACACAGATTTCGAAAGTTTGGGAAACACTGGTGTAGGCTAAAAGATCGCAACACGGTGAACAGTAAAATAAAACAGCCAATAAATGCTACATTAAAAGATATTATCAGTATATCCAAGTTGAGAGAGAGAGAGAGAGGGAGAGAGGGAGATGGGTTGATTTTGAGATCTGTGGAGACAACGAAGATGGCTGCACCAAAAAACTAATGGACATCCAATGTAAACTAATTATAGTAATAGAATGGAACTGGTGGTGGAATGGGGGTGGGTGAGGGGTGGTTGGATATTGTCAGGGGGAGGGGGGTTTGAGGCACGCTTGCGTCGGTCCTCCGTCAAGATGTTGGTCCAGCGGCCTGACCTAATGACCTGGTTGGAAAGGGTTTGATTCCTCTGCGTGACAGTGAATTTTCAGTTCGACACGTTCCCTTGAGGAGTAAGAGGAATCAGATGGCGGGGGGGGGGGGGGTCGGAAGGATGGGTGAGTTTGTGAGGCAGTGGGTGGGGGGTATCACTTGATACAAAGTTGGGCACACACACACACGCACACAGTTGACACTACACACTGAGAGTCGTTGCGAAAGTCGCAGAGTTATTAGCCACTGATGTAATACCAGTTGGATTATGAAACGAAACGAACCATGTACTCTATAGATACGTCAAATACATTCCCAGTGACTGGCTGGATGATTAAAGATTCACTGACTTACTGATTGGCTGACTGATTGATTGGTTGAACTATTTAGTTACTGACTGGCTGACTCATTGATTGATTTGTTGACTGATTGATTGCTTGCTTGACTGGTTGAGCTACTGATTGTCTTAATGATCGGGTAATCAATTTCTATCTTGTAAAATAAGTTTCTCAACGTCGATTTACTTTTAATGTACTATCAACAATATCTATCTATCTATCTATCAAATCTATCTATCTATCTATATGCCTATATATCACAGATAGACGCGTGCAATGTCTTTCTAGACGTGCGCAGTGTCCGTGTAGACGTGTTAAAGGTCTGTTTAGACATGTGCAATATCTTTCTAGATGTCTAAATGTCTCTCTAGACGTGTCCATTGTGCAATGCCTGTCTAGACGTGTACAATGTTTTTCTAGACGTGTGCAATCTCTGTCTAGATGTGTGCGGTGTCAGTCTAGACGTGAACAATGTCTGTCTAGACGTGTGCAATGTCTGTCTAGATGTGTGCAATTTATCTCTAGACGTGTGCAGTGTCTGTCTAGACGTGTACAATATCTGTCTAGATGCGTGCAATGTCTGTCTGGACGTGACGTACAACCAGCTTATTTTTCAATAACCGGGGTTAATTGATTCTGCATGTGTTAAAACCTAAATCCGTGGCCACAAAAAATAAAAAAAATAAAACAAACAACAACAAACGAACAGCGAAACATAAAGAAATACACACACACACACAATCACACACACACACACAATCACACACACACACAATTGCAGACACACTCAGAGCGCGAGTACAACGCGGGTTGCTGATACAGCTTTAAGATTATTAACATTGATCGGGGTCACAGTGTGAAGGGGGGGATATGGGGCCCTGTTTAAAAAGAAGTTGTATGTGGGGGGGGGATAAAGTCACAAATGTAAAATTGGAGTTTATAGGCTCGCACCCACAACCACCACCCCTTAAAGTCGGGGCCCCAGGGAGGGTGCCCATATTCGCCCCCTCCCCACACCTCATAAATCCGCCTATGAGTACAGAAGTAATCATTTAAATGGCACGATTATTTAAAGGCATATGCTGGCTTATTTGACAAACAAAGAAATAGAGCACAGTTTACTTTTGTCTTTCTTTACGTCTAAGGGATACAAGTCTATACCCATATACAGATACATAGACAAACACACATAGACGGACACACACGCCCGTATATTGGGGCGACACACCTGCAGTCATACACACACACACACACACGCACCCGCTCTTACGTTCATTCGGACACTCAGCACAGGACAATCGCACAGACCTGCGTGTAATATTTTTATAACCTTTACTCTACCCTCGACCCCCCATCCGCCCATCGAACCCTCAACTTCCCCACCCCCCTCCAGATCGTTCGCCTCTGCAAAAAAAATGCATTAGGATCAACTTTATTATTATTATTATTAATAATAATCCTCTGCGTTTTATCTTTTTTTTTTTAAACGAGCATTTGGCCCTAAAAGTGCACCAACAAATTGAACAGCTCAAACGAGTATCTAGCCTCTATGGTGCGCCATACAAATTGATCAGCTCAAACGGTCTCTACCCTTCGGTTATATAAACACAATAAACTGTAGCATGCAATGGAATAAAAAACAAAACAAAAGGAAGTGTTTTATCTCCCCACCCTTCCTCTCCCCTTCCACTGTTACGATCAAGGCGCATAAATAACATATCAAGCAATTAGGGAGATGGTGATAACTCCTAATGTATTATCGATGTCCTAGATCAAAGATTTTTTTTTTTTAAAACTTGTGGAACGTTTGCTCCAGAGGAGTGCTGATCGATTTATAAAGTACCCACCAAAAATAATATTGTTAATGGCGGTAAACGTCTAATAAGAAGCTGTTAAATATAAACATTTAACGCGTATAATTAAAAAAAAAAAAACAATTTAATGTAAAACTTTAAAAATCAATTGCATAAAAAGCAACAAATCTAAAAGCTAAAAGATATAGTGAGTTATAGTAAAAAGTTGCGGTAAAAAAAAAAACTACAGTAAAAGCAATAGCAATGTTATGGTTGATTTTGATTTACAAAAGAAGATTCATCAAAACCTATTGCCCGATTATTTGAATTCATATTACTGTTGGATGAATGACAAGTTGTGTGTTTTTTTTTTTTTTTTTTAGAAATTTTAACTATATACATTTAAAAATAAAAAAAAAAGCATGTTTAAAGTAGAATTGACAAACTGTCTTGTGTTTGAAAAGTAAGTTTCGAGGAGGAATACTTAATGGACATCCAATCTAAGTGAGAAAAGTAGACATATAACCCTATGAGCATAAGTAAACTGGGCTTTGGTCAATGCCGAACTTAAAGACTTAGGGCCCCGGGGTCTTGACCTCTTTGTAAAAAAATATTTGGGGGCCTTCCTCTAGCTGGAGCGCGAAGGGGACTTTCGAATTTGGACCCCTCCCCCCCAGGTACGCCTCTGGCTTTGGTGTTATAAACGTAAATATCAGCAGTACAGCTCTGTCTACACTACATCATGCGCTGCCCTTGCCTACCACGCTGCCCCCACTACTAGGAACATGTACATTCACTTAGATCCGCTAAGAAACCCAAGACACAAAATAGTTTGGCGCCGTAGTTCTGTGCGTAACGTGAGTGCAAAAGCAAACATCAAAGTACTCAGGGTCTAAACAGCACAGAGCTCTTATTTAAACCCAAACTGTCTGAGGCGAGCGATGTTCTGCCCTCTCATTGTTGTGGTTGATGCCTGGGGGAGGAGGGGGGGAGGGAGGCTTTGTCTTACGACAGGTCAGCAGTGACTCACCTGGATACTCGCTGACCCTTATATGGATTCACGGCGACCTTTTGTGTTTGCTTTACATTTTTTCATGGCTGACCACAGTCTGCACCATCCCCCCACCTCCCACACACCTAGGCTTACTCCTTATTGGTATTCTTCCCGTAGCCCAATTCCCCCCCCCACCCAGTCTCGTCCCCTCCCCCTTTCTTAGAACACGACATTAAAGATTCATTACATTGAATTATTACAAAATCTTCAATGCCGTGTTTTAAGAAAATAGCTTTTATGGAGTATTTGAAAAGCTACAATTGTTACATTGAAGTATTAGACTAGTTACAATTGTTACATTCAAGTATACTGTATTACAAAAGCTACCATTGTTACATTGAAGTATTACAAAAGTTATACTCGCTACATTGGGGGTATTAGAAAAGTTACACCTGTTACATTGATGAAATGTTATTGATAAACTTTTGTACATGGCCAAGTACTTTTACTACTAGCATCGAAGTATTTCAGTTACACGCGTTATACTTAAGAATAACAGTTGTTGCAATGAAGTATCACACTTGTTTCTCTGAAGTATAACATGTGTTACTCTCAAGTAAAATTCTTGTTACTCTGAAGTATAACATTTGTTACTCTGAAGTATTACACTTGTTTCTCTGAAGTATAACATGTGTTACTCTCAAGTAAAACTCTTGTTACTCTGAAGTATAACATTTATTACTCTGAAGTAAAACTCTTGTTACTCTGAAGTATAACACTTGTTACTCTGAAGTAAAACACTTGTTACACTGAAGTATTACACTTGAAACTCTGAAGTATTACACTTGTTACTCTGAAGTATAACACTTGTTACACTTAAGCCCAGCACCCGTCATAGCTCGAGATAAACGGATCAAGTTGTTTGTCCGGTGATTCTGTGGTCAAGGGTCACAAGGGAGATTACCCCATTTTGTCCAGGAATCAGCGCCATAACTAACGAGAATAATACCGGACAATCCAATAAAGAGACATTCCGAATGCGCAGATGGGGTGACGCCTCGCAGGCGGTAAGGTTATGAACCCCGGAACGGCGCCCGTGAATGTCACGCTGTTAATATCTCAGCTACACCGTTTATTTACTGTGTCCTCCTGTGGTGTCTCCGTGGGCAACTGGCTGTGGCGGGTAATGTACAAAGGGCGCTGAATTAAAAAAAAAGTTTCAGTTTTTAATACAGAAAGATGGCGTCTGTGCAGCATTGTGTACCCCCCTCCACCTTTCCCAAAATCCCCCCTCCCCCGTCGATGAAACCATCATGTTGGTGTCTATAAAACAAAGACTCAAAAAGAATGATTTGAAAAATAAATTAACGAGCGTTTGGGCCTCTGTAATATTCAGGCTCTCCTACTCAAATGCCCGGCCCTATGAGGTGAAATAGCCCTGTTAAATCGGCCTTTATAGTGGCAATACGGAAGACGATAGTTAATATCGATAGTTGTTGTCGTTAGACAGATGCGATTGGTTAATTTGATCAGCAGGGGCTGTGATATTAGGTCACAAAGTCTTTTTAAGTTGACGTTAACCGAAGAGCCTTCAGCGGCTTATGCTCAAGCACAAGCTCCAGCACGCAACACAAGCACAACTAGCCAGCACACGTTCCAGCACCCAGCTCAAGCTCCAGCTCCCAGCACAAGCTCCAGCACAAGCTCCAGCGCCCAGCACACGTTCCAGCACCCAGCACAGGCTCCAGCTCCCAGCACAAGCTCCAGCACAAGCTCCAGCACCCAGCACACGCTCCAGCACCCAGCACAAGCTCCAGCTAAATGTTCTTTTAAATTCCACAGATTTAAGATGATAACATCGAAACCCATTCCCCATCCCCTCCTAAGACTAAAGAAAAAAAATGGCTTCCAGCAGTGGCGGCCTCAGGCGTGAGTAAACTGTGCACCTCAGCAGTGCAGCCTCCATCCCGGGGGGTGGGGTGGAGGTAGGTGCCACGCCAATACATATTGAATCTTAACCTTATAAATACCATATTGACATTAGCGGGGGGGGGGGATTGGGTGGGGGGCAACTATTCCTTGTCTGCCTGGGGCCTCCACCACCAACACCAGCCTAGAGCCGCCCTTGGTTCCAGACAGTGCCAGACAGTGCCAGACACTGACCATTACAAATTTTCCCTCCCGCTGTATCACGTGAAGATCATTTTAGCCTTGAGCTGACGCGGTGATTTTTTTTTTGTTTGTTACAGTGTCGTCGCCTGGAGAGGTTCGGGTAATGGGTGAGAAGCAAGAGGAGTAAAAAGAAAAAAAGAGTTATTTTTGAGGGGGGTGGTTGGGGGGGGGGTGTCGCACGGCTAGAAAATCAGATCGGTAGCCGTGGGAAATTCAATTACAGAGTACTTGCCAGGGATGAAACCCTCATCGATTGTGTCCTCCCTCCCACCCATCACCCTGTCTCTCTCTCTCTCTCTCTCTCTCTCTCTCTCTCTCTCTCTCACTCTCACTCCAACCCCATCCCTCGTACTCCTCCTACCCAAACTATCTCCTCCTATTTCCTCCCGTCTGACGTGAATGTCTACTCCGTTGAGTGACATTTTATGTTATTAAAAAACAAAAAAAAAAAAGATGAGAGAGTTGATTTTAAAAAAAAAAAGGTGCAAGCCGACCACAATGTAACTTTCAAGTTTAGCGGTTCTACCCTTAGATTGACAGAAAGAAAAAAAAATAACTAAAAAAAGCAAAAAGCACACTAAGTTGTTGATTCGCCTAACATGTAAAACACAAATTCCATTTAAAAAAAAAAAGTTAAAGATACAATAGCAGACAACTCACTCAAATGAATGCACTGTTAACTCTACAATAAATGAGAACAAGCGCGCGTTAACATTCTTTAAAACCACGTTTCTGAGGTGTTAAAAGCTTCTGTTGTATTATAAATAGAAACCTCTTGGGGATTATAAGCATCTGCTGTATTGCAAGCCTTATTAAATAAGAATCTTTGGTTTAATAAGCATCGACTATTCAGTCACCTGTTTCTACAACTGTAAACTGATAATTATATAATATAACTAGCTGTACCCTGCAAAACATTTGCATAGAGTTATATCTCCTTAGGCTTGATCGGCAGGCGAGGTTATTTTTTGGTTTTGGGCAGATCCGATTTTTTTTTAATGATTGTATTTTAAACTGGAATACTGTTATATTAATTCCTTACTTTCGATTTAACGCAGCGCCCAAATCGCTATTATTATATTATATAATAGCGATTTTGGGTTCTGTGTTAAATAGGAAATAGGAATTTTCCGACACATAGAAACTCAGGAAGTCAGATTAGGCATTTTATGTATTAGGCTATATTAACGATGAGATAATCATACTCATAGCATTCCAACTGGTTCTGTGATAATCTCTCTCTCTCTCTCTCTTTCCTATAACATTAAACCTTAAACTGTCATTAACATTAAGAGTTCTGTACACACGCTAAATAAAACTTAACAAAAAGAAAGAAAATATTGCACAGTATGACATAAAAATACACAGTGTCACGTGTTCATAAAAGTCGAAATGCAGTGGCTACGGTTAAGCTCAACGCGCATGCGCTCTGAGCTCTAGACGGACTATTTTTTGCCGAATTTTTTTTTTC
Organism: Bulinus truncatus; assembly: GCA_021962125.1. Classification (NCBI taxonomy): domain Eukaryota; kingdom Metazoa; phylum Mollusca; class Gastropoda; family Planorbidae; genus Bulinus; species Bulinus truncatus. Next base: position 7,816,493 of record JAGDYQ010000011.1, read on the forward strand.
GGGGTCCAGCTATAGATATTGTTCCTATCCCTAACCCTATCCCTAACCCTATCCCTAACCCTAATCCTATCCCTAACCCTAACCCTAACCCTAACCCTAACCCTAACCATATCCCTAACCCTAATCCTATCCTTAACCCTAACCATATCCCTAACTCTAATCCTATTCCTAGCCCAAAAAAATAGTCCGTCTAGAGCGTAACCGTAACCACTTCGAATTTGAAAATGAATGATTCACGCGTCTCTGTGTGAGATAAATGAAACTGGCTAATTCATTTATTCCCTTTCAACTATATTTATGTTATTGTCAAAACAGCAATTTGTGGATCAATGCATCAAGCTGAATAACAAGAACCTAATTCATTCTTATGTGTAGCCCAACTTAGATCTCTTTTGTTGGACAAAAAATGTAACATCGACAACAAAGTGTTATGAATTAGTAATGAAAATTGATTTTTTATTTACGTTTGTGAGACAAAATAATTTATTCATGGATCTGAGAATTGAGTTTTATGATCTTAGATAAAAGTGAAAAATGATTTTGTCATACAGTTACGGATATGAAAATTTGGACTCTATCTATCTATCTATCTATCTATCTATCTATCTATCTATCTATCTATCTATCTATCTATCTATCTATCTATCTATCTATCTATCTATCTATCTATCTATCTATCTATCTATCTATCTATCTATCTATCTATCTATCTATCTATCTATCTATCTATCTATCTATCTATCTATCTATCTATCTATCTATCTATATCCATCAATCCATCCATCCATCCATCCATCCATCCATCTATCTATCTATCTATCTATCTATCTATCTATCTATCTATCTATCTATCTATCTATCTATCTATCTATCTATCTATCTATCTATCTATCTATCTATCTATCTATCTATCTATCTATCTATCTATCTATCCATCTATCTATCCGCATACCTGCCCGTCTGTCTGTCTGTTGTCTAAATGTAAGTATCTAAATATATGTCTGTCAAGCTATCTCCGTCTTCTGTTTGTTGTTTTTAATGATGATCTTGTTTTACTTCAAAGTATTTGTGTGGATTGAATTTACAAAGAGTTAATTAATTATTTTTCATTGTCATTGTTTTCTGAGTTTAATATTTCTCATGATTGCAATGGATCTTTTTTTTTTTTGCTTTCAATGTTCGTAGTTTGTGTGTTGTGTGTGTGTTGTGTATTGTGTGTGTGTGTTGTGTATTGTGTGTGTGTGTGTGTTGTGTATTGTGTGTGTGTGTGTTGTGTATTGTGTGTGTGTGTTGTGTATTGTGTATGTTGGGTATTGTGTATTGTGTTGTGTATTGTGTGTGTGTGTTGTGTATTATGTGTGTTGTGTATTGTGTGTATTGTGTATTGTGTGTGTTGTGTATTGTGTATTGTGTGTGTTGTGTATTGTGTTGTGTATTGTGTGTGTGTTGTGTATTGTGTGTGTGTTGTGTATTGTGTGTGTTGTGTATTGTGTGTGTGTTGTGTATTGTGTGTATTGTGTGTGTTGTGTGTGTTGTGTATTGCGTATGTGTGTGTTGTGTATTGTGTGTGTGTTGTGTGTTGTGTATTGTGTGTGTTGTGTGTTGTGTATTGTGTGTGTGTGTTTATTGTGTGTGTGTGATTTTAAATTTGATTTTGTATATATATATATATATATATATATTTATATATATATATATATTTAATTTTTGATAAAAAGAGACAACCATTGTAGCGGCCTATCCAGCTGTGCCTCCGTCTGCCTTCTTTCCCTCCTCCATTCACACATGTATACTAACCAGGGCTCGATTTACCGCTGGGGATGCCGGGGTTATCCCCGGCACTGAGACCTGTCAACCCCGGCTCTGCTTTAGCTAATATATCCCTGCCGGGGATGAAATCTTAGATATTTATCGGCTCTGCAGAAATTCTTTTTCAACCCCGGCACTGGTTTTTTCTTAAATCGAGCACTGACACTAACTGGTGCTAACCAGTCTATCTAACACTCAAGTATTCTTAGAATCAAAGGTCTCTATTCCCTAGGACAGTTTGCTATATATATATATATATATATATATATATATATATATATATATATATATATATATATATTTATTTATTTATTTACTAGGGCTGCTGATTAAACTGTGTTAATTTGCGATTAACGCGTCAAAAAAAAATTTGCGATTAAAATTGTTAACGCAACACCTAAATGCGTTAATTTGACCAAAATGCTGAAAGTTCACCTAATCGATAAATAACGGAATTTCAAGCAACAATTTGAAGTTAAAGTCCGTTCACTTATTAAGTAGATCTACCACCCTCACCCTGTCATAATTTCCACACACCCTCACACCTAGGTACGTCGACAAAAGCCACAACTGTAATATAAAATGAAGATGTTTTGTTATACAGCCCTTCGACAAGTGAACCTCCTGCTCACTTCTCGGTCGATATAAAAAGAAAAGAGTTTCATTTACTAGTTTACATTATATACTGTAGTGTATTGCTGGAGGTACTGTAGTGTATTGGTGGAGGTACTGTAGTGTACTGGTGGAGGTACTGTAGTTTACTGGTGGAGGTACTGTAGTGTATTGGTGGAGGTACTGTAGTGTACTGGTGGAGGTAAAAGAACGACAAGTGTTTGGACTCTGTTATAATTTGGTCAAAATAACGAGATGTTAGAAGTTTTGTATCACCATTTTTTTGCGCCCAATTTTTTTATCGCATTTGAAAATACAGCGTCTTGCATCAGCTGCACTAACAGTATCATGACACTCGAAATTAATGTCTAGACATAGTCTAGACCAGTGATGCTAAACCTTTTTTGTTACTGTGGGCCATTATTGTCAGCCAAAAACATTTTTATATATGTATGTATATAATGAGATGATATTTTTTTAAACTTGGGGGGGGGGGCCAAAAAATTATCACAAAGGGCCAAATTTGGCCCGCGGGCCAGTATTTTAGCATCACTGGTCTAGACCAGTACTTCTCAAAGTGGTGGGCCGCGGACTGTCCGGAGGGGGGCCGTGGAATTTCGAAAAATTATAAATGTAAGCAATCTAAACCAAAAAAAAAAAATAAAAAATAGGGGGGCCGCGACTTCAAAAAGTTTGAGAAGCACTAGTCTAGACTATGCTATGCAAACATCAGTACACTAGACAGTGTATGTATTTTTCAGACTTATTGTGATACTGAGCTAAATTTAATATTTTATATTAATTAACGTTCTGAAACTAGCGGTGTCGATATGATGGAAAGAAAGGCATATTTTCGTTTGTGCTTTGTATATAGCAATAAAAACATCAATAGATTTTTCTCTAAGAGGTAGACCGGAAAGCACTCTGATAAAACTGTTGCTATAACCAAAATGAGACGAAAGAAAGAATTTTTAATGTTGACACACGAAAGAACAACAGAAGATCAAAAATGAAAGCCGACCTATCAAAATTTTGCTTTGAACGTTTGAAACGGTAATAAAAAGAAAACAATTCGCATTATGGACGTGATTGATACATGTCCATAAACTGGTCCCAATAACTAATTCAATAGATATATATACTAATCATTAATAAATATGTTATAATTCATTAAACCTCTTTCGTAAATTAAAATGACTTGTTTATTATGCCAATGTTATGCTTTGATATTATGACATTAGTTTGAATACAAACAATTGTATTATATTGTGTCGATTAAAATGTGCGTTAATTTGCGATTAAAATTTTTAATCATGCGTTAATTTAGATCAATTTTTTTAATCGAACAGCAGCTCTAATATGTATATATATATATATATATATATATATATATATATATATATATATATATATATATATATATATATATATTTGGCTCAACTTCTGAATCTGTTGGTTTATCTGGGTACTACAGGGCGCCGGGCAAATGTAATAGCCACTTGCTGTCCACAGCGTTCTTCTAATGATGTGGGTGGGGCTGGGGTTGGGGGGTGGGGTGGCTAGGGCTGTTCGATGGAGGGGTGGAGTTTGTGGCCGGGGTGCGGGTGGGGGACAGAGAAGCATTTCACTAATAGGCTTTGAGATACTCGCGTCGTGGTAAGAACCTCTGGAATTAGAAGGGGAGTGAGGCGTCTGAGGGGGGGTGATGATGACAAGATGAGAGGGAGAAATAAGAACGAGGGGGCGCGGGGGGGGGGGGAGTGACATTGATGATTATAATGACGACGACTACGATGAAGGAAAAAAGAAGGAAATATTTGAAGACAATTGGACAGGTCGAGACATGTTGGTGGAAGGGTAGCGTGTGTGTGTGTGTGGTGTGTGGGCGTGTGAGGGCTGATAGAAAGTCGGATAGAAACATTTCAAGTGTGTTTGTGCGTACGTGCAAGAGCGTAAACAGAGGGGGATTTAAGGACGGGCGCAGGGGGGGGGCTTTCGCCAGGGACCAGAAAAATTTAGACACCCCCCACCCCACCCAACGAGTCCAATTGTTTTCCCATTGATACGTCTATATCTTTTTTTCTAAAGGGCCCAATATTTTCTTCTGCGCCCGGGACCTCAAATGACATAACTCCGGGCCCTGATAGGACATCCTTTGTTTTCGTCTATCCTGGTGGCTCCGGTATAAACGAGTCCAACTGCGAACCGCTTGTAGCCAGTTTTAATCTCAGAAATTCAAATAATTACGTCATGCCAGACACGGAGTCCCAGCCAAGGTCCGTGAGATTGTGTTGGAGATGTGGAAATGTGGAGATGTGGAAATGTGGAGATGTGGAAATGTGGAAATGTGGAGATGTGGAAATGTGGAGATGTGGAAATGTGGAGATGTGGAAATGTGGAGATGTGGAAATGTGGAGATGTGGAAATGTGGAGATGTGGAAATGTGGAGATGTGGAAATGTGGAGATGTGGAAAGTGGAGATGTGGAAATGTGGAGATGTGGAAATGTGGAGATGTGGAAAGTGGAGATGTGGAAATGTGGAGATGTGCAAATGTGGAGATTTGGAAATTAGGAGATGTGCAAATTGGAGATGTGGAAATGTGGAGATGTGAAGTGTGGAGATTTGGAAAAAACAACTTCCATAACGTGGCATATATTCAAGATAAGACGACTTTCGTACGTTGTCTAACGCTTATTATTGTGTCTAATTTTTTATTTCTCTTTCAAAGTTTATATAGTTTTACTATGTGTCTAATATGCAATATATGTAATGACAATCACTCTAGCCCTGTGCCCAGCTCTCACAAGGATTTCACCACAGATACAAGTTGTTTACATCTTCTGTTTAAGTAGCTATTCATTCAGGTTACCATACTGTCAACAATTTTAAACTCCATTGTTTACCAAGCGGCTACTAGTATATTTCTTTAACCCCCCCTCCACCCCCACCTTAATAATTCACCCACACATCCCCTCCGCCATACAACCCCCCCATCCTTAATACGTTTAGAGTGACATCATCATTCCGTACGGTGGCAATATTTTTTTTTTGGTATGTGTAGAGTTGTGGTTTTCACCAGACGGTTCCAGGTTTACATTAAACCATGAAATCATTGTTCTCTATCTTTTAAGTTATCCGCTCCCTTGAACCTATTAAATCTGCGCCCCTTCCCACGACTGGCCCCCTTTTTCGACGGTTGAACAATGAGGCCGCCGATGACTCAAACGTGTGATGCACCCCCTCCTCCCCTCCCCCCCCCTCACGTGATACACCTGCAGAGCTCTTGCTGAGACAGAGGGAAAAAAAAAGAGAGAGAGAGAGAGAGTGTGATTGAGTGGGAGATTGAGAAATAGATCAGCTCGATTAGATTAATACCCTTTTGGAATTGAAATATCTCACAGCTGTTTGAAAGTATTAAGAACTTGTTTTTTTTTTTTAAATTGTTCATTTTACCCTTAATTTTTTTTTTTTAATTCCTTACAATGTTCAGAGGTGATCAATTGGTAAAACATAGGCGTCTCTGCTGATTGGACATGATAGTTTTTTTTTGTTTATGTTTCGGTGGACATTAAGTGATTTTCTTGTCTCTGATGGGCGTGAGGGGGGGGGTATGCCCAACGACCAGTTACAGTGAAATAGACAAACAAAACAGCGCTATCATGTACATATTCACTTAACAGAAGGCAAGGATCCGGGGGGGGGGGGAGGGCATTTGTAAAAGTTAAAAAAAAAAAATCACAACGGGGAGTGGGTGGTGGAGCTATGACTCTAATAGTTCACCGATGAAATCATGGCCGTCGCCAACTCATCTTGGCTGAGATCCCCTTCAACTGGGGGCCCAGCGGCGTAGCGTGGGTATCGGCCGCCCAGTGCGGAAGACGATTTTGCCGCCCACTCATTTAGGTATTTCAATTTAATCTATACATTTTTGCCGCCCCCCCCCCTTAACCCCTTAAAAAGTAATAAAAAGTGCCGCCCGGTGCGGACCGCACCCACCGCCCCTTCCCAGGTACGCCACTGCCGGGGCCCTCTAATCAAAGGATATAACCAAATACTAAAGCTATTTATAGAAGAAGACTGCAATCAAAGGGGATACTATAGGTCGTGGACCGATGACGTGTTCAGGTTTCACCACCCCCCACCCCCACTCCCCGCTCCTTACTCAGCGGCGGCAATGCATGGGGGGGGGGTCACCTCTGACATAGTACCCACTTGTCTTTTTTTTACGACAACTTATATGTACTGGTCAGACGATGGACCATAGTAGTCAGCCATGAGTTTTTTTTTTTTTATCAGTCTGGTGTTATCAGTCATAGCGTATTAACCAATGCATCCTGTGGGACAGTTAAAATGGTTTGACCTATGTGACCTCCAACAAATAGACCACCCCCCCGCCCTACCCCCAGCCCTATTTTCTTGTATAGGGGATGAAGTAGGAGGAGAGTTATGTACATAGTCCTCCCCCCCCCCGGCCAACCACCATACACACCTTTAACCGGTTCCTTATCTCGGTTGTCTCTGCTTTCCTCCTGTGTACCCTAACACTTAAATCACCCCTCCCCTCCACCACATAACCCCCTCTACTCCCCCTATATATATATATATATATATATATATATATATATATATATATATATACACCCCCCAGAACAAAAAATAAATAAATAGTAACCAAGATAGTGGTTACACTGCAGTATCAGTACTGAAGAATGTTACCGTAACCTTTTGGAATCATTCCCTTGGCGGATTGTTCTATCTCTCTCTTGGTGTACAGCAGACGAGAAGGAAAAAAAAATAAAATAAAAGACCACCATATCAAGTGGGTAAGGGTGGAGGGGGGTGTCAGGATTCTACTCCCACCCCCCCCACCCCCACCCATGTACCCTACGTCTACTGTGTACATCCATGGTACTCGTGTCGACACATGTATGTTGCGATCTACCAATGTCGGTTTGTTTGTATTTACCATCATATGAAGGGAGTAAGGGGGTAGGGGAGGGGAGGTGGAGTGTTTTTACCTCCCGACACACATATTCTTCCGTACACATTTTAAATGTGTACAGTTATTTTTACTCATGTACACATGATCCACCTTGTTGGCTTGTCTCACTCGAAAGAATGGGGAGGGGGGGTGGAGGCGCTAAGAATCCTTCCCCACCAATCCCACCACCCACTCTTTCAAATATTATCTTTGTTTAGCTATAGTTTCTAATGCACATTATAATCCGCCCAAGTTAGTTTCTGTACCTCTCTGCCCCCCCCCATGACCGACTCCTTCACCCCCCCCCCGACACACACCTTACGCATTTTCTTATATTGGCACCCATGCTGAGCAGGTCTTACGACTTTTTGTGGTAGCTAGCCCTCGGCGGAGACTTTTAAACTCTCGCGATTTCCCTCAGCAGCAGATGCAATATTTAAAAGGGCCCTGGTGCCGGCTCTGCGTCAAAACAGAGTATATGCTGGAGATTTATTTCTGAGGCCTTTTCTCCGCAGAGAGTCCGATGAATCATGCAAGCAAACATCAATGCGTATTTAGTATACTAAGCATTTTATAATCCGCCATTGTAAATATGTGTGTTTCCCAAACATTGTGCTGCACAGCAGTGTGTTTCCTAATGGTGTCTTTCACAGCAGTGTGTTTCCCAATGGTGTCTTGCACAGCAGTGTGTTTCCCATTGGTGTCTTGCACAGCAGTGTGTTTCCCAATGGTGTCTTTCACAGCAGTGTGTTTCCCAATGGTGTCTTGCACAGCAGTGTGTTTCCCAATGGTGTCTTGCACAACAGTGTGTTTCCCAATGGTGTCTTGCACAGCAGTGTGTTTCTCCAATGGTGTGTTGTCAAATGGTGTGTTTCCAACGGTGTATTTTCCTACGGTGTGTTGCTCAACGGTATGTTTCCCAATGATGTGTTGCCCCAAACAAGAAACTCGTTGTTATTTCCTTTTCTGGAAACTTAAGACAAAAATAAAAAAAGTCACAATAAAAACTAATTTGGTTTTTCCATTTACAAGCAAACAAAACCATCAACGTTATTTATTTGCTCCTGAACTCATTCATCTTTGCCACAATCCATCACACTTTGAACCCATTAAAGAAGTATGTGTCAATGAATGATTTGCATTGTTTTCGTTCAATAATTTAATGGACATTGTTTGTTTGTCTGTTTGTTGTCTTATTTGTTGTTGTTTTATTTTATTTCAATCTTTTATTTGTTTTTTTTTTCAAAATTTGAATAATGTCATTTTTTTTTGCCGTATTGATTGTGTGATTCTAGCAGTGACATTTTTCACTGTTGTTTGACGCGTGCACTTACGCTAGTGAAATGTATAATAGAAGACAGAAAGTTCAATGTATTGCCAGCATTTGGCAGATAAAATAATAAACTTGCAAAATGTATTAAAATAAAGACAAGTGGGTGACCCCCATGTTTTTGTAGGTTTTTTTTTTTGCAAATCTTGTTTTAGCTGAGTTAGTTATCAGGCGATATGTAAACTTTGTGTGTCCTTAAGTCTGTTGAAGAAATATATAGCGCATACCGGCGTGAAATAACGCTTAGTAAAAATTAGCCTTGTCATGTATCCAGGCCGGTAGCGTGCGGGGGGAGGGGGCTGGGGGTCGGGCCCCCCCTGCGTTTTATCTGCCCCCCCCGCTTATTTGTTCTACTTAGTAAAGTGTATTACCTGCCCCCCCTGCTATTGCCTGGCCCCTGCTGTAGAATGCCTGGCCCCTGGTGTAGAATGCCTGGCCCCTTCTGTAGAATTTTCACGCTACGGTGCTGCATGTATCAGCTTCAATGATTTATCGTTGGTCGTCTCTTCAAGCAGCGCAGGCCTTTCGTATTGCGGGGCCCAATTTAACGGATGCTTGCGAGGCCCTCCTCTTCTAATTTTTTTTTTGTTTTAATAATACAACTATTACTATTAATTAGATCATGCAAATCGCGGGCCCCTACAAGGCAGCGGGGCCCAATTAGGAGCCTAAGGCCGGCCTTGTCTTAAGGAGGATATGGGGTCATCACGTGATCTCATCTCAAGACATGCAGGACGTCTGGGCAGTGTTCCCAAACTGCGCTGCATTTCGCAAATTTCCTACTTTTCAATGATATGCGCTAGAAAATGGACACGTTTTTTTTTGTGTGTATAGGGAAGTGAAATGTTTATTCTGTCTAAAGTGAAAGCGGCGAAACAAAAAATAAATAGA
>JAGDYQ010000011.1:7826616-7837840 GCA_021962125.1 Bulinus truncatus
GTGTGCTGCAAGGGTGTCAACATTGGGCCATAACCTCTAAAGTACGCGCCAATAGGACCCGGTGCCGGTTCGGAACACTGGGCAATTAGCGCCTGCTCGACACGCCTAAGCTTCCACCACGGGTCGGATTTTGGACGGCCGCTCCGGCTTTCGGACGTTGACTCCGTTCACCCCACTGAAGCTTCAGCCAGAACCACTTCGTTTGTCCAAAGAGACAGATCTTGGCACGCCTGCCTCAAATGAGCTCTTTTCTTTAACTCGCCGGGTACGCGGGAATCCTATCAGGCTCGGATCGCGGCAATGCAGTCCACCCTTTCATTTTCGGGCACCTCCATTTCAGCGCATATCATTGTAAAGAGCTAGGAAATTTGCGAAATGCAGCGCGCAGTTTTAGAGACCACTGCATAGATCGTCATGCCTCTTAGAGATGAGATCACGTGATGATCCCATATCCTCTTGAGAAGACGGGCAAGCCTTAGACCGATTTGACCGAATACTTGCCGCATTGCTATCCTTAGGGGCCGCGATTCCCCTTGATCTAATTAATAATCCAACTCAGTTGTATTAATAAACAAAAAAAGATTGAAAAGAGCAGGCCTCTCAAGCAATATCATCAAATTCCAGGCCCCCCTGTACGAAAAGGCCTGCGCTGCTTGAAGAGACGACCAACGATAAATGATTGAAGCTGAAAGTACATGCAGCACCGTAGCGTAAAAATTCTACAGAAGGGGCCCAGGCATTCTACAGCAAAGGACAGGCATTCTGAGGGGCGGAGGCAGTAGCAGGGGGGCGGGTGACCACATTTTTACTAAGTAGAAGCAAATATGGCGGGGGCAGATGCATTAACGCCGGGCCCCTGCCCCCCTGCCCCACCACACTCCGGCACCCTGGACATGACCAAGGCTAATAATTATAAGCGTTTCGCCGGTATGCATATTTCTTCGGCACCAGACAGGTCACACAAGGTTTACATATCGCCTGATAACTAATACCAGCTACATCAAGATTTGCAAAAATAAAAAACCTACAAAAATATATAGAGTCACTCGCTATCTTTTTATTTTCATACATTTTTCAAGTTTAATATTATCTGCCAAATGCTGTAATGCATTGAACTTTCTGTCTTCTATTACACATTTCGCAACGTAAATTGCACGCGTCCAGCATAACATTGAAAAATGTCACTGCTAGAATCACAATCAATACGGCAACAAGATGACATTATTAAATTTTTGAAAAAACAAATAAAGGTTGAAATAAAACAAAACAACAGCAGAGAACTAATAACAAACAGACAAACAAATAATGTCCATTAAAATTATTGAACGAAAACAATGCAATCATTCATTACGGCACATACTTTCTTTAATGGGTTCAAAGTGTGATGGATTGTGGCAAAGATGGATAGGTTGGGAGCAGAATAAATAACGTTGATAATAGTTTTGTAAATGGATAAACCAAAATTAGTTTTAATTGTGACTTTTTTTTTCTTTGTCTTTAGTTTCCAGAAAAGAAATAACAACGTTTCTTGTTTGGGGCAGCTTTTATGTAGGAAAAAAAAAAACTGTTAGGCAACACTCATTGATTTATACCCGTTGTGCAACACACCGTTGAGCAACTTTTGTAGGATAAATACACCGTTGGAAGCACACACCATTGGAAGCTTTTACTGTTTGTGCAAGACACCATTGAGCCCTTTGCTGTGAAAGACACCATTGGGAAACACACTGCTGTGCAACACCATTGGGCCCTGCTGCTGTGCAAGACACCATTAGAGGAGGCTTACTGCTGAACAAGAACTACACCATTGGAAACACTGCTGTTCCAAGACACCATTGAGGCTCAAACACACTGCTGTGCAGCACAATGATTGGGAGCTTACTGTTTACAATGGCGGATCCCGAAATGCTTGAGTATACAAAATACGCATTGATGCTTGCTGCATGATTCGCTGCATCGAACTCTCCCCCAGCGAAAAAGACGCACAATAAATCTCCTGCATACACTGTTTTTTGACGTAGAGCCGATTCTAATGTGGGGCCCCCAGGCACGGGGCTTTTTAAATATTACATCTGCTGCTGAGGGAAATCAACGTGAGAGTTCAGTGTCCACAAGGAGCTGCTTTCTACCCCAAAGTCGTAAGACCTGCTCAGCATGGGTGCAGAAATAAGGAAATGCGTAAGGTGTAGGAGGGGTGCAAGGTCGGTCATTGGGGGGCAGAGAGAGTGCAGAAACTAACCCGGGCGGATTATAGTAAAGTAGAAACTATAACCCAAACAAAGATAATATTTGAAAGAGTGGGTGGTGAGTGGGGGGGGATTCTTAACCTCCCCGCTCTTTCTCGGTGAGACAAGCCAACAAGGGCTGGATCATAGAAACATGTGTAGAAATAGCTGTACACATTTGAAATGTGGCACGGAAGGATCCCATGGAGTAAAGCTCCACCTCTCCTCCACTTCCCCTTACTCCTTATGATGACTAAGTCTCCTCAAACCGACATTGGTAGATGTCCCTATACATTTCCGACGCGGTTCACCATGGATGTACACGAGCAGGCCGTAGGGTACATGGGTGGAGATTGGGAGTCCTATTACCCACCTTTTTTACCTCTTTGATTTGGTGGTCTTGCTGTTTTGTGTCATTACCATCTGCTGTACACCAAGAGATAGAACAGATACTTAGAGGGAATGATTCCAAAAGGTTACGTAACGCATTCTTCAAACTGCTGATGCCTGCAGTGTTACCACTATCTAGGTTACTTGTTTATTTATTTTTATTGGGGGGGAATATAAATAGGGGAGTAGAGAGGGGTTATGTGATTACCTGGAACACGTCATCCCAGGTCTGCGACCTAGGAGCCCCTTTGATTACAGTCTTCTTCTATAAATAGCTTTAGTTAGAGATTTGGATTGGAGGGAGACATCAGCCAAGAATGAGGTTGGCGACGGCCCTGGTGAACTTCTAAGAAGTCATAGCTCCACCCACCTCCACCCTCACCGTTGTGATTTTTTTGTTTACTTTTAGAAATGCCCCCCTGGATCATTGCCTTCTGTTAAGTGAATATGTACCCAATAGCTTGCTACTTGTTTGTTTTATTCCCTGTAATAACCAGTCGTTAAAACCCCCCATCAGGTACATGAAAATCCTTAATATACCGAAACCTAAACAAAAGAAATCCAATCATGTCCAATCGGCAGAACCTATGTTTTACCAATTGATCACCTCTAACATTGTAAGGAATTAAAAAAGTAATAAGGGCAAAACAAATTTAAAAAAAAAAATAAGCCAGTTCTTACAATAACACTTTCAAACCAATATACCAGCGAGATATTTCAATTCCAATAGGGCATAAATCTAATCGAGCCGATCGACTCAATCTCCCACTCAATCACTACAAACTTTACTCTCTCTATCTCTCTTTTCTTTCCTCTACACTCTACTCAACCTGCAAAAGAGCTCTGCAGGTGTATCACGTTGGGAGAGGAAAGGGGGGGAGAGGTCATCACACGTTTGAGTCCCCCTTTTTTCATTGTTCAACTGTCGAAAAAGGAGGGGGGGCGTCGTTAGGGAGAACAAGTTTAATAGGTTTAAGGGAGCGGATGCTTCAAAAGAGTAAGAGCAATGATTTCGCCGGTTTAAAGCCATAAGCCTGGAACCGTCCGGTGAAAACACAACTCTCCACATACAAAAGAAAATATCAACCATATTACGGAATGATGGTGTCATAAAACAAACGTATTATATGGGTGTGTGTGGGGGGGGAGGGTATGGCGGAGGGATGTGGTGAATTATTCTATAAGGTGGGGGAGGTTAAAAGAAATATAATTGTACCGCTTGGCATTAAATGGAGTTTAAAATTGTTCACAGTATGTTAACCCTGAATGGACCGCTATTAAAACAGAAGATGTTGGAAACAACTTGCCAACTGTGTTGAAATCACTTGAGGGCTGGGCACGGTTCGAGTGATTGTCATTACATATATTGCATATTAGTTTTATATTGAAACTTCATAAGCTTTGAAAGAAGCCCAAAGGCAAGGCCAATTACCTAAGAGTTGAACAGCGTACAAAAGTTGTCTTATCTTGGACTACGTTATGGAAGTTGTTTTGTCCAAGCCTCCACACTTCACATCTCCATATTTCCACATCTCAACACAATCTCCACGGACCTAAACCTGGACTCCGTGTCTGGCAGCCAATAATTGTTTGATTTATGAGATTAAGAAGCTGACTACCAATTGGTTATGATTGGACTCATGTTCCTGGAGCCACCAGGATAGACGAAAACAAAGGATCCCCTATCAGGGCCCGGAGTTTATGTCATTTGGGGTCCCGGGTGCCAGGGAAGAAAATATTGGGCCTTTAGAGAAAAGATGGGCAATATCAATGGGAAGAAACAATTGGACTCGTTGGGTGGGAGGGTGTCTATGTTTTCTGGATGGTCCTGTGAAGCCCCTACTTAAGATCTGTATTCCGCCTCTACTTTTGCTCTTTTACTGAACACACAAACACGCCCAAAAGGTTTCTATCCTTTCCTATCAGCCCCACTCACACACACACACACACACACACACACATTACTCATCACCAACATGTCTCAACCTGTCAATTGTCATCAAATATTTTGCTTTTTCCATTCATCCTAGTTTGTCAATGTATAATCATCAATGTGGCTCCCCCCCCGCCCCTGTTTTCCCCCTTACTTCTGTCTTATCATGTCATCATCTCCCCCCTCTGGGCCTTCCCCACTTCCCCTTCTAATTCCAGAGGCTCTTACCATAACAGCCAGTATCTCAGCCTGCAGCCTATCTCTCTGCTTACCCACCCCCTCCCCCAGCCTAAACTCTACCCCTCCCCTATTTAGCCCTAACTTAGCTTTAGCCCCACCCATTGTTAGAAAGAAGACGCTGTGGAATAGTGGCTATTAATCCCATTTACTAGCCCTCGGCCCTTGGGAATGACTAACGGATTCAAGTTGAGCAAATATATATATATATATATTTTGTTACGGGTCCTTTTTTCTTTTATTCCATAAATGTTACGTGCCTTTTCTATATACTTCATACATGTTACGGGCTCTTTGGCATTATGGACGAAACGCATCAGGCCCTTTGGTTTAGGTTACGAGTTGTGCGTTTTAATTCAAACGTAGAGATGTCAACTTAGTTAATGTCTGGTCTGTTTCGATCCCTTATTTGCTTTTCCACTCCTTGTGCACAACTCAAAAAATAATCAAACTCGATGCGTGTCAGTACAACGATTTACCTACATAAAATGTAAATCAGAATACAAGTAGTCCATAAAGCGAATCCACACATTTATTCAGATATAATTTATTCTGCCTCAACTCAACTAACGAGAGATCTCTAAAACTACTAAGCACTAAGAACTTCTCTCTCAGCTATGAGGCTCGTAACGAATCTCTGCTTCTCTATTTCCTCATAACTCCTCTCATAACTTCTCCCAACTGCCCTAACTAATAGTCCGAATCCAGCCCCTATTTATACCCCTATTATGTCCGTGCCCTAATTACCCTAAGTATGTCACAGCCTCTCTTAGTATTGTTCCTAACTATCTAATCTTTCAGGAGCGTACTTTGTCGTCATTGATAAACTACCAACCCCCGACAGCTTCCAAAGTCTTCACACATTTGCTGTCTACTATTCTATTGTTTTCCACCTTGCCCCTTCAGGTTGTCTGTACCTTGTCACTATTATTCGTACTAATCATAATTCTTAGATATCTACTATGTTAAAAGAGGTCAGAGGGGATTGTCTCTGTCTAAATCTGTTTGGCTTCTTGTCTGCCTATAATATATATATATATATATATATATATATATATAGCAAACTGTCACAGAAGCAAAGACTTTGATTCTAGAATGCCCAGGTGTTAAGATGAACTGGTTAGCATTTTCAGTAGTATCAGTGCTCCGATTTCAGAAAAAAACAGTGCCGGGGTTGAAAGAAATTTCGTGATAGTTTTAGATATTTATCTACTTTCATCCCTTTTAGGGATATTTCAGCTAAAGCAGAGCCGGGGATGGTAAGGTCTCAATGCCGGGGACAAGCCTTGGTGATTGTCTCTTTTTACCAAAAATTAAATATATATATATGCAAAATCAAAATTTTAAAAACACACTACACACAATAAACACACACACACACACACAATACACAACACGCACAACACACAAACTACGAACACGACAGCAAAAAAAAGATCCATTGCATGAAGCGTAGAAATATTAAACTCAAGAAAAAATGACAATGAAAATAATTAATTAACTCTTTAGCAAATCAATTCACTGCAAAATATCGTAATCAAGATCTGTGGCAAAAAACACCAACCCAGAAGACAGAGATAGCTTACAGCAGACATATATTTAGATAGATGGATAGATTGAGTAGATATAGACGGATGGATGAATGGATGGTTAGATGGATGGATGGATAGGTAGATAGATAGATAGATGATATGGAAAGTAGATAGATAGATAGATAGATAGATAGATAGATAGAATGGAATGATGAATAGATGAAATAGATTGGTAGATAGATAGATGAATATGGCGTTAGATAGATAGATAGATAGATAGATAGATGGATTGGATGGATGAATGGATGGATGGATGGATGGATGGGTGGTGGATGAATGGATGGATATATGATAAGTCGTTGGTTAGATGGGATGAGATGGATCGGATGGAATGGGTAGATAGATAGATGAATAGATGGAATAGATAGATAGATGGTTGAATGGATGGATGAAGATGGTTAGGTAGATATATATTGATTGATAGATGGATGGATCTGGATGGATAAGTTGATGGATATATATATATATAGATAGATATAGATGAATAGATAGATGGTAGACGTCGATAGATCAAGTAGATAGATGGTGGGTAGATAGATAGATGAACAAAGGTCGATAGATAGATAGATGGATGGATTGGATGGATGGCTGGATTGATGGTTTCTTATAGATAGATAATCAGATAGATAGATGAATAGATGAATGCGTTAGATGAATGAATGAACAGATGGTAGGTAGATGAATGATAGATAGATAGATAGATAGATAGATAGATAGTAATTTAGATAGATGGAAAGATAGAAATGATAGATAGATAGATAGATAGATAGATAGATATAGATGGATGGATGGATGGATGGATGATGGATGAATGAATTGGATGGATGGGATGGTGGATGGATGAATGGATGGATATATGAGAATGCCAGATAAATAGATGGACTGAAGATGGATGGATGGATGGATGGATGGATGGATGGTAGAATGGTGGTAGATAGATAGATGAATAGAATAGATAGATAGATAGATGGAGCAGATATAGATGAATGAACGAATAGATGAATAGATCGAAGATAGAATAGATGGATGGATGGATGGATGGCTGTGATGGATATATATATAGATGGGCTTAAAGATGGATTATAGACGAATAGATGAAGAATAGATAAGTCGTCAGATGGGTAGTAGATAGATAGATAGATAGATAGATAGATAAAGATAGATAGATAGATGTGATAAATGGGTGAAGATGGATGGATAGATAGATAGATCCAGATAGATGGATGGATGGATTGACTTTGGATTGATGGATATATATATATATATATGAAGATGAATAGATAGATAGACTAGATAGATAGATAGATAGATAGATAGATAGATAGATAGATAGATAGATAGATGATAGATGGATGGATGGATGGATGGATGGATGGATGGATGGATGGATGGATGGATGGATGGATGGATAGATAGATAGATGAATAGATAGATAGATAGATAGATAGAGTAAAGATGAGATAGATAGATGGGTATGAATGGGATCCAGAACTTTTGCATCAGTAACTCTCTGACAAAATCATTTTTCACTTTATCTAAGATCATGAAGCTCAATTCTCAGATCCATGAATCAAATTATTTTTATCTCACAAACGGCAATAAAAATCATTTATGATTACTAATTCACGTCAACAACTCTGTTATCAATATTCATATTATTTTACGTCTAACAAAAAGAGATGTAAGTTGGGCTACACTCGCCGAATGATTAGGTTCTTATTATTCCAACTTGATACATTGATCCACAAAGTGCTGTTTGTTGACTATAACATAAATATAGTTGAGAGCCATAAAATGAATCAGCTATACTGTTTATCTCTCGAGACGCGTGAATCATTCATTTTCAAATTCGAAGGTAAACTACGGTTTACTCAAAACAGACTATTTTTATTAGGCTAGAAATAGGATTAGGGGATAAAGGGTTAGAGAGGGTTAGGGTTAGGGATAGGGATAAAGGTTAGAGGTTATGGGAATACCTGCTGCTACTACTGCATATATAAATAAGAGATAAGGATAAGGTTACAAAGATAAGAGATAAAGATTAAAGGTTAAAAGATAAGGTTAAGGAATAAAGGTTAAGGACCAAAGGAATGAGATAGGGATAGGGTTAAGGATAAAGGTTAAAGGATAAGGTTAAAGTTCAGAGTTAAGAGATAAGAATAGGGATTAGTTGGAGATAAGGCTAGGGGTTAAAGGGATAAGGATAGGGATAAGGGATAAGGTTGGGGATAAGGAGATAGGGTTAAGGGATAGGGTTGAAAAGACCGAGTAGGGTTAGGGATAAGGGACAAGGTTGGGAGATAGGGATAGGGTTACAGGGTTAGGGATAGGTAGGGTTAGGGTAACGATAAGGGTTAGGGTTAAGGATAGGGTTAAGGAACAGGTTAAGGATGGGGTTAAAAGGATAAAGGATAAAGGTTGGGGTTCCGGGTTAAAGGTAAAGGGATAGGGTCAAAGGATAGGGTTAAGGAGATCCGGAGTTCTAGGGATAGGGTTATAAGGACAGGGTAAGAGATAAGACAATATCTATAGCTGGTCCCCGAAAAAATTCGGCAAAAAATGGTGCGATGCTTTGACCTAGGCGCATACGCGTTAAGCTCAACCGTAGCCACTGCGTTCAGAATTTTATAGTGAACACATGTGACTGTTTTTCTATGTCATACTATTTCAATATTTCTCTCTCTTTTTTTAAGTTTTCCAACTTACGTTACAGAGATGTAATGAAAGTAAACCTATCGGTTTAAGGTTCAATGTTGCATAGGAAAGAGAGAGAGAGAGAGAAAGAGAGAGAGATTATCACAGAACCAGTTGGGCAACGCTATGATTACCTCATCGTTAATATAGCCTAAACATAAATGCCTAATCGAGCTTCACCAGTTTCATATGTTTATATTTTTCCCATGTTCCAGTTTAGATAAAAAAAAAACAATATTCTTCAGAAATCTCTCCCCCACCCTCATATCGACAGTTGTATGCACAAATAATAATACTCTGCAAGTCAATACAATACAATTAAAGGATAAAAACAAATTATTTGCCGATATGTTGATTTACAATTTTTTTTTTGGGCATTTAGCTAATGACGTAATTCTATGGATAATAAACTGGTTTCATTTTAACTTGGAAAAAAAAAATCTTCGTGAGAGAGTAATGATGACGTCATTACTTTGAAATAATTAGACATAGTGCGTGTGGGGCTTAACTAGAGACACTTGTCGGATTTTTCCCTTGCATAAATGTCGAACGCTATATAAGTGCGATTTCGCTATCATTTAACCTACTGCTTTGTAGGCATTCCAACAACATTTTTATAAGCCACTAAAAGAGACGTTATTTTTTATTTTCATCGGTTTAAAGGTTAGGTGTGTACTTTGATGCGATGATCCCGGAAGCACCGTTGAAAACTAAAGGTGCTGGTGTGCTAAGCCGCATCCAGAATATACTGGACGGGCCTGGTACCTGTGTCAGTCGACATTTATGTGGCGGAGACCCCGTTTCTTTATCACTCAGGCCCACTCATACTGCGAATCAGCGGCATGGACAACGCTATTCATCAAAAGCATTGGTAATATTCAATAATCGGCTTGCTGAACCACTCCTTACCGCCTCAGGGCTCTCGGACATGGAATACCGATGGGCCAATTCTGGTTGACCCCCTGTTGTATATTAATACTTTTACCTCTAACAACGAATTTGCATTAATACACTTTGAATATTATTCTTGCATTCTGGCTGTGCCCTGCAATACCTTTTACAAAGAGTTATATCCACTTAGGCTTGATCGGTAGGCTAGGTTCATTTTTGGTTTCAAGCATATCTGATTTTTTCCTGATGATGCTGTTTTGAACTGGTAATACTATTTGCCCATTAATTCCATACTTTGACGTTTAACGCAGAACCCCAAAATCGCTATTATTATATTATATAATTATCAGTTTACAGTTGTAGAAACATATTACTGAATTGATTGCACACGTTTATTAAACCAGAGATTCTTGTTCAATAAGGCTTGCAATACAGCATATGCGTATAATCCCCAAGAGGTTTATATTTATAATACAACAGAAGCTTTTAAACACCTCAGAAATGTGGTTTTAAAGAATGTTAACAACGCGCTTGTTCTCATTTATTGTCGAGTTAACAGTGCATTCATTTGAGTGAATTGTCTGCTATTGTATCTTTAACTTTTTTTTAGAAATGGAATTTGTGTTTACATGTTAGGCGAATCAACATCTTAGTGTGCTTTTTAGTTGTTTTTATTAATTTTTTTGGCCTTCTCTGATCAATCTTAAGGGTAGAACCGCCAAACTTGAAAGTTACATTGTGGTCGGATTTGAAATTTTTTGTAAAATCAACTCTCTTAACTTTTTTTTTTTTTTTTGTTTTTTTGTTTTTATTAACATAAAATGTCACTCAACGGAGTAGACATTCACGTCAGGCGGAGGAAATAGGAGGAGATAGTTTGCAGGAGCCCTCGGATGGATGGTGGAGGGGGAGAGTGAGAGAGAGAGAGACAGGGTGATGGGGGAGGACAAAATCGATGAGGGTTTCATCCTGGCAAGTACTCTGTAATTGAATCTCCCACGGCAACCGAATCTGATTTGCAGCCGTGCGACCCAGCACACCTCCCCCCACTCCTCCCTTTACTCCCTCTGTTTCTCACCCATTACCCGACCCTCCAGGCGACGACACTACAATAAACGAAAAAAAAAATTGGTCATGTCAGCTCAAGGCTAAAATGATCTTAACGACACAGCGGGAGGGAAAATTAGGGAAGGCTGCGTCTGGCACTGTCTGGAACCAGCAGTGTCTCTAGCCGGTGGTGGAGGTTCAGGCAGCAAGAAATA
>JAGDYQ010000011.1:7838340-7942513 GCA_021962125.1 Bulinus truncatus
ATATATATATATCCTTTAACTATTTGCCATTAGGGCTTCACGACAATCCACATTCCTTGATGTCCCCTGGGTTGGGACAGGTTATGAGTATTTAGTAGTCGTTTTAGTTTTAATAAGTAAATGTTTGTTATTTAACAGTTCTTTATTTATAGTGTAACGTTATTTATTTATTTAATAAAAGGAATTTTACTTATGTTACATCTAATGCATAATCGTCTAGCCTGGCGTACGTACGGGCGACCGTGTGTATAACTTCCGCTGCTAAAAATAGACTGGGGAATTCCTAAGTTTTCGTCTCACTCAAGGGGAGTGAACTCTTGCTTGGCTAAAATTAGTCTTGGGAATTCCAAGTAGTGCGCAAATTATGTAAAGTTGTAAAGATTGTCAAAGGGATACAAGTCAATTATGAGGAGTCACTCGCCGGTCCGGGTACCGGGCCTTTGAACTGGTTACTAAATAAAGGTTTAGATTCACAGTAGCCAAATGATTGATGTGGGTTAGGCTAGTCCGGCTAACAACACTTCTATTGCACTTTCTACATCTCAACTATAGTTTAGACCAGTTCAAATCATGGTCCGCCCCCTCCCCCCACGAACAAAATGACGAACGCAATGCGGCCCGCGATTCAAAACATCGTGTCCGCCCTTGTTCTGGACTAGAAACGTCATTAAAGTATAACTGATGACATGACAGTGTGTAGCGAACACGACACATTCACTTAACACCACAGACTAACAACCTCTCTTCTACCTGATCAGCACTATACCTTCCATCACCCCCCCCCCCCCAACATCTGACACTGGTAAACTGTATGGATGTATTGAAGTATCTAAATAAAAAAAAAATAGCTATTTGGGTTATGCGTTAAATCGAAAGTAAAGAATTAATACAACAGTATTCCAGTTTAAAATACAATCATGGAAAAATCGGATTTGCCCGAAATAAAAAAAATAACCTAGCGTACAGATCAAGCTTAAGGGGATATAACTCTATGCAAAGGTTTTGCAGGGTACAGCTAGTTGTAAGAATATTTAACTATCTACAGAGCTCGCAAACAGTGTTGCCGGAAACTTTTGCACCGAATCTGGCAACATTGATCTCAGCAGTTTGTCTCTATGAATCTGAGGATCATGCGCCACTAACTGAGCATCCAGACGATGACATTAATTGATACGGCATGTACTTGTAATGCCATTGATTTACAGTCATAACGCTTTTAGTGCGTTGGTTCCGTCGGTACCGACACTTCACCTGGTCTTGTCAGGCGAGAAGAGATAGAGACAAGATGTGTCCTTGACATTTTGCCAGTGACAAGACATGTCCATGACATTATGCCGATGACAAGATGTGTCCATGACATAATGTCGTTGACAAGATGTGTCTGTGACGTGATGACAATGACACCTTGAAAAATTACATCAAATGTCATCAGTTGCTCTTAACTGGAAGTAAAAATCTTTATTAACGTAGTAACCAGAACTTAGAACAAAATGTATGCACATCATGTGAGAAGACAAATGTTTTACTTAAATACCGAATAAATTAAGTAAACTGATGAAAAAAAAATGTAATGACCATATTTTCTCTTGAGGAATGCTCTCTTCATTTCTATCTTCAGTACATTGCACATACGCCATTGCGCGTTCTGAACACCTTATTTGATAGAAGACGTGAATTTAAAAAGAGGATTTTTCATTTCGTAGCCAAATATTGATGATGATTAGTTCGTTTGCAGTCTCTGTATCGAAACCTTACAAACTATTTGACCAAAGTAAAACCTTCCACTATAAAAACTAAACAAAGTCTGAAGATTTTTCTATATCCCCCCCCCTCCCGGGGGCCTCGTTTGGATTCCCTTCTGCCAATGTCGCTTCTTTTAGTGGCCTGATAGTTAACATACAAGACAAAGCTCTGGCCAAATATGAATTATATGAACTACGACTGTAATCTTGATTGGCACAGTGAAGGTTCCATGTCGATTTCCAAGTTAACTTCTCATACCCACATCTTTACACATCGCCGATACAGTGACAGGCTCTGCCAGCCCTTGCTTACCTTATTGTGTAGGGGGGGTTGGCAAACTTTTCGACCCGCGGGACAAAATGGTTTCTAACATTTTTTCAGAAGGGCAGATGGATTGGGGGGTGTGTGTCTCTATTTGCTAATATAGATTAAATCTCAAAGTCAGTCATGGGAACGGGCTAAGGTGAGTGAAGCGAGGGTCATACACGGCCTGCGTACTGTAGAATTCATTTGTCTCAAATACAATGTAACTATCACTAAGTACAATCTGTTCAATCATTACTGGGATTGGACAAAAACAACAACAATAACAACAGCATTAG
The DNA here is from genome assembly GCA_021962125.1 of Bulinus truncatus. Classification (NCBI taxonomy): domain Eukaryota; kingdom Metazoa; phylum Mollusca; class Gastropoda; family Planorbidae; genus Bulinus; species Bulinus truncatus. The sequence continues at coordinate 7,840,686 of JAGDYQ010000011.1, forward strand.
AGTGTGAAGTGTTGGGAGGAGTGTGGCGGTGAATGGATTAATGCAGGATTAACCTGCTCTCTGGACTTTGATGAATTATTAACTCACTCGATGCTGGGGCTACATAGTAAATTGTATTAACTCGGGTAACGGTTTAGACTGGCTCTGTATGGGTTTGTGTCTGTGTTTGTGTGTGTTTGTTAGTCTGTCACTTTGTATTGTGTATGTAAATGTGTGTGTATATATTTTCTGTGAGTACACTCTTATACAAAAAACACATTCGCACATAACGAGCTTTTTTAAAAAAATCAATTTGACATTAAAACCACACATACAAACACTCACACATACAAACACATAGACACACACACAAGCACTCACACACATACACACACACACACAATATACAAACACTGACACACACAAACACACACACACACATATACACACACACACACACCCACACACACAAACACTCACACACAAACACTCACACACAAACACTCACACACAAACACTCACACACACACACACAAGCACTCACACACACACAAACACTCACACACACAAACACACAAACACACACACACACAAACACACACACACGCAAACACTCACACACACAAACACACACACACATATAGACGCAGGAAACCCTCCCAAACAACAATTAGTATCCGCCGCTGAACATTCAATAGTTATCGATTGACCAATAAAGACAATTGGTTCCTTTCACCTCCCCCCCCCGCACTTCGCCCCTTTCCCCCCCCTTTTTTTTTATTAAGTGTGAGTGTCTCCCCTCTCTCTCTCATTGCATGATGGACTGCTATCACAATCATGGACCATGTGGTCTGTCATATCTGTTGAAACGTCTCCCAGGGGGGAGACAGACACCGGTCAGAATGGTTATTATACGAGTGACTGGCTGGGACTAAGTGGGTATTAATTGCGGGGTACTCAAAGGGAGTGCCATTATTATTTTTTTATCTCTCTTTTTTTTTAAACCCAGAAAGAACTTTGATTGCAGAATAAAACACCGCATTTACTTTTCGATAGTGATTTTCAAGAAGTACTTAAAGCGTATCGATATACAACCATTATTTTAAAAAAAGTATCGATATTACTATTAAGGTTTCTCCAATTCTTCGTTTGTCCACTTACCCCCCCCCCTTTTTTTTTCCAACTCCTCCACACCCCACCCATTTTTTTTAACACAAGGGGAAATAACTACAGAGTAAGGTTTTATGAAAACAAGATCCTTTAATGCTCTCCCTTGAGCTACAAGCGTACAGCATCTTCCTATTTCAATTTTTTAAATATTTTTTCGCTTCTTACACGCCGTCGAAATTTTCAGCTTCCTCCCATCCGATTCAGCCCCCCCCTTTTTCACAACCAAACTTTTCGCGCATGTTTACAAAAACCCACCACCCGACTACCCTACTTCTTCCCCACTCCCTTTCTCCCTCTCCCCACACACACCCCACCTATTTCCCCCCCCCCTACACTATTTCAACTCGCGTGTGCCAGTCCCGAAAGGAAGCGAGAGGTAACCGAGAACCCGCCCTCTTCGTTCGCCCTCCCTGTCTTTATGTACGTGTGTGTGTGTCTGTGTGTGTGTGTGTGTGTGTGATTTTGACTGCTCGACTAGTGTATAGAACTGTAGCAAGTGTAGTAGAGGTGAGCGTCTGTCTGTCTCTCGCTCTCTCTATCCCCTCCGCCCTCCCCACTCTCTTCTTTTATTTTATTCTCTTCCTTGTTTCCACACCCTCCTAAACGGGAGGGACACTGCATACACGTGTGGGTACCCTCGTGTGAGTAAGACTTTTTCCCTGATCGGCCGACCCCGTTTTACCTGTGCTGTGGAGGTTGTTAATTTTTTTTTTTTCCAAAGTTTTGTGTTCTTACCTTCGCTTCCATTTTCCTTTGTGTGCATACTTTGGTTTATCTCGCAACTTAATTTTTATTTTTTTAATTATATTTGATTTCAAACAAAGTTAACGTGTGTTTACTTATAAACCATTCAAACTATCTAACGTACGAAAATATGGAGTATAATACGTGGATAAACTGTGGATTGGTTCTTTATTCATTCGAGGTGGATTAAACTTGGACTTTTTTTTATTGTTTTTCTTGTACATAGGTAAGTGATCATTTTGCTCTGTTGACATGCTCAAAGGTTCACGTCAAATTTTTATTTTTAACAGATTTCAGCAATTATCTGTTACATACAGCGCATAGAATTATGTTGGTTATAACGGTTACTTGTAAGTATTATCGTTAAGGTGGTGCATGCTACATTATTTATTCATAACGATAATAACGTAATGTACTGTGAATACTTTTCGATGATCGTATAGGCCTGTGTTTCCCAAATTGTGGTACGCGAACCATGGGCGTCGCTAGGAATTTTTCCAGGGGGGGGGGAGGGGCAAATAACAACTTTATGACATTTTTTCAAAATGTAGGGGGGGGGCAAATGCCCCCCCCCCATGAATACGCCCATGACGCGAACCCCTCGGGCTGGGGCACGCGCTACCCCGGGTAAACAGGGCAATGAGGGGTACGCCGGGGTAACCATTACCGTAAAAAAAAACAAATAATAGGCGAGTTGTTTTTAGTTGGGGTACACAGATGTCGAAAATTTGGGAAACACTGGTGTAGGCTAAAAGATCAAAACACGGTGAACAGTAAAATAAAACAGCCAATAAAATACAACATTAAAAGATATTATCAATATATCCAAGTTGAGAGAGAGAGAGGGAGGAGAGGGAGATGGGTTGATTTTGAGATCTGTGGAGACAATGAAGATGGCTGCACCAAAAAACTAATGGACACCCAATGTAAACTAATTATAGTAATAGAATGGAACTGGTGGTGGAATGGGGGGTGGGTGAGGGGTGGTTGGATATTGTCATGGGGAGGGTGGAGGGGGAGGAGGGGTGTGTGAGGCACGCTTGCGTCGGTCCTCCGTCATGATGTTGGTCCAGCGGCCTGACCTAATGACCTGGTTGGAAAGGGTTTGATTCCTCTGCGTGACAGTGAATTTTCAGTTCGACACGTTCCCTTGAGGAGTAAGAGGAATCAGAGGGGGGTGGGGGTCAGAAGGATGGGTGAGTTTGTGAGGCGGTGGGTGGGGGGTATCACTTGATACAAAGTTGGGCACACACACACACACGCAGTCTAACACACACACACACACACACAGTTGACACTACACACTGAGAGTCGTTGAGAAAGTCGTTGAGTTTTTAGCCACTGATGTAATACCAGTTGGATTATGAAACGAAACGAACCATGTACTCTATAGATACGTCAAATACATTCACAGTGACTGGCTGGCTGATTGACGATTCACTGACTTACTGATTGACTGACATAATGCCTGATTGACTGACTGATTTGAATGACTGATTGATTGATTGCTTGCTTGACTGGTTGAGTTACTGATTGACTGACCGGGTGATCTATCTATCTAGATATCTATCTATCACAGATAGACGTGTGCAATATCTGTCTAGACGTGTGCAATGTCTGTCTAAACGTATGCAATATCTGTCTAGACGTATGCAATGTCTGTCTAGACATGTGCATTGTCTGTCTAGATGTGTGCAATGTCTGTCTAGATGTGTGCAATGTCTGCCTAAACGCGTACAATGTCTGTCTAGACGTGTGCATTGTCTGTCTAGATGTGTAAATGTCTGTCTAGACGTGTGCGATGTCTGTCTAGATGTGTAAATGTCTGTCTAGACGTGTAAGCGATGTCTGCCTAAACGCGTGCAATGTATGTCAAGACGTGTGCATTGTCTGTCTAGACGTGTGCAATGTCTGCCTAAACGCGTGCAATGTCTGTCTAGACGTGACGTACAACCAGCTTAACTTTTAATACCCGGGGTTAATTGATTCTGCATGTGTTAAAACCTAAATCCATAACCGGAATGAAAAATAAAAAAAAAACGACAACAACAAACGAACAGCGAAACATAAAGAAATACACACACACTAACACACAATCACAGACACACTCAGTGCACAAGTACAACGCGGGTTGCTGATGCAGCTTAAAGCATATTAACATTGGTCGCGGCCACAGTGTGAAGTGGAGGATAATGGGCCCCGTTTAAAAAGAAATTGTGTGTGTGGGGGGGGGGGTAATAAAGTCACAAATGTAAAATTGGAGTTTATAGGATCGCACCCACAACCACCACCCCTTAAAGTCGGGTGCCCATATTCGCCCCCTCATAAATCCGCCTATGAGTACAGAAGTAATCATTTAAATGGCACGTTTATTTAAACGCATGTGCTGGCTTATTTGACAAACAAGGGATACAAGTCTATACCCATATACAGACACATAGACAGGCACACATAGACGGACACACACGCCCGCACATTGGGGTGACACACCTGAAGTCATAGACACACACACACACACGCTCTCATGCTCATTCGGACACTCAGCAAAGGACAATCGCACAGACCTGCGTGTGATATTTTTATAACCTTTACTCTACCCTCGACCCCCCATCCGCCCATCGAACCCTCAACTTCCCCACCCCCCTCCAGACCGTTCGCCTCTGCAAAAAAAATGCATTAGGATCAACTTTTTATTATCATTATTATTAATCCTCTGCGTTTTATCTTTTTTTTTTTGTTAACGAGCATTTAGCCCTAATAGTGCACCATACAAATTGAACAGCTCAAACGAGTATCTAGCCTCTATGGTGCACCATACAAATTGATCAGCTCAAACGGTCTCTACCCTTCGGTTATATAAACACAATAAACTGTAGCATGCAATGGAATAAAAAACAAAACAAAAGGAAGTGTTTTATCTCCCCCCCCCCTTTCCTCTCCCCTTCCACTGTTACGATCAAGGCGCATAAATAACATATCAAGCAATTAGGGAGATGGTGATAATTCCTAATGTATTATCGATGTCCTAGATCAAATATTTTTTTTGAAAACTTGTGGAACGTTTGCTCCAGAGGAGTGCAGATCGATGTATATAGTACCCACCAAAAATAATATTGTTCATGGCGGTAAATGTCTAATAAGAAGCTGTTGAATAAAAACATTTAACGTCTAAAATTTAAAAAAAAAAAAAAACTAGTGTAAAACTTTAAAAAGCAACTGTAAAAAAGCAAAAATCTAAAAGATATAGTGAGTTATAGTAAAAGTTTGGGTAAAAAAAAAACTGCAGTAAAAGCAATAGCAATGTTATGGTTGATTTTGATTTACAAAAGAAGATTCATCAAAAACCTATTGCCCGATTATTTGAATTCATACTATTGTTGGATTAATCACAAGTTTTTTTGTTTTTTTTTAGAAATTTTAACTATATATATTTAAAACAAAAAAAGTATATTTAAAATTGAATTGATAAACTGTGTTGTGTTTGAAAATTGAGTTTCGAAGAGGAAGAGTACTTAGTGGACATCCATTCTAAGTGAGAAAAGTAGACATATAACCCTATGAGCATAAGTAAACTGGGCTTTGGTCAATGCCGAACCTAAAGACTTAGGGCCCCGGTGTCTTGACCTCTTTATAAAAAAAAATATTTGGGGGCCTTCCTCTAGCTGGGGCCCGAAGGGGACTTTCGAATTTGGACCCCCCCCCCAGGTACGCTTTGGTGTTATAAACGTAAATATCAGCAGTACAGCTCTGTCTACACTACATCATGCGCTGCCCTTGCCTACCACGCTGCCCCACACTACTAGGAACATGTACATTCACTTAGATCCGCTAAGAAACCCAAGAAACACAAAATAGTTTGGCGCCGTAGTTCTGTGCGTAACGTGAGTGCAAAAGCAAACATCAAGTACTCAGAGTCTAAACAGCACAGAGCTTTAATTTAAACCCAAACTGTCTGAGGCGTGCGATGTACTGCCCTCTCATTGTTGTGGTTGGAGCCTGGGGGGGGGGGGAGGGGGGAGGGAGGGAGGCTTTGTCTTACGACAGGTCAGCAGTGACTCACCTGGATACTCGCTGACCCTCATATGGATTCACGGCGACCTTTTTGTGTTTGCTTTACATTTTTTCATGGCTGACCACAGTCTGCCCCCCCCCCGCCTCCCACACCCCTAGGCTAACTCCTTATTGGTATTCTTCCCGTAGCCCAATCCCCCCCACACCCAGTCTCCTCTCCTCCCCCTTTCTTAGAACACGACATTAAAGATTTATTACATTGAATTATTACAAAATCTTCAGTGCCGTGTTTTAAGTAAAAATAGCTTTTATGGAGTATTTGAAAAGTTACACTTGTTACATTGAAGTATTAGACTAGTTAAAATTGTTACTTTCAAGTATACTGTATTACAAAAGCTACCATTGTTACATTGAAGTATTACAAAAATTATACTCGCTACATTGGGGTATTAGAAAAGTTACCCCTGTTACAATGATGAAATGTTACTGATAAACTTTTGTACATGGCCAAGTACATTCACTACTAACAGTTTGTAGCATCGAAGTATTTGAGTTACACGCGTTATACTTAAAAATAACAGTTGTTGCAATGAAGTATTACACTTGTTACATTGAAGTATTACACTTGTTACTCTGAAGTATAACATGTGTTACTCTCAAATAAAACTCTTGTTACTCTGAAGTATAACACTTGTTACTCTGAAGTAAAACTCTTGTTACTCTGAAGTATAACACTTGTTACTCTGAAGTAAAACCCTTGTTACACTGAAGTATTACACTTGTTATTCTGAAGTATTACACTTGTTACTCTGAAGTATAACACTTGTTACACTTAAGCCCAGCACCCGTCATAGCTCGCTCGAGATAAACGGATCAAATTGTTTGTCCGGTGAATCTGTGGTCAAGGGTCACAAGGGAGATTACCCCATTTTGTCCAGGAATCAGCGCCATAACTAACGAGAATAATACCGGACAATCCAATAAAGAGACATTCCGAATGCGCAGATGGGGTGACGCCTCGCAGGCGGTAAGGTTATGAGCCCCGGACCGGCGCCCGTGAATGTCACGCTGTTAATATCTCAGGCTACACCGTTTATTTACTGTGTCCTCCTGTGGTGTCTCCGTGGGCAACTGGCTGTGGCGGGTAATGTACAAAGGGCGCTGAATTTAAAAAAAAAAAGTTTCAGTTTTTAATACAGAAAGATGTACGCAGCATTGTGTACCCCCCCCCCCAAATCCCCCCTCTCCCCCGTCGATGAAACCATCATGTTGGTGTCTATAAAACAAAGACTCAAAAAGAATGAATTGAAAAATAAATTAACGAGCGTTAACGGGCCTCTGTGATATTCAGGCTCTCTTACTCAAATGCCCCGGCCCTATGAGGTGAAATAGCCCTGTTAAATCGGCCCTTATAGTGGCAATACGGAAGACGATAGTTAATATCGATAGTTGGCGTCGTTAGACAGATGCGATTGGTTAATTTGATCAGCTGGGGCTATGATATTAGGTCACAAAGTCTTTTTAAGTTGACGTTAACCGAAGAGCCTTCAGCGGCTCAAGCTCAAGCACAAGCTCCAGCACTAACTACAGCACAAGCTTCAGCTCGCAACACAAGCACAACTAGCCAGCACACGCTCCAGCACCCAGTTCAAGCTCCAGCACCCAGCACACGCTCCAGCACCCAGCACACGCTCCAGCACCCAGCACACGCTCCAGCACCCAGCACAAGCTCCAGCACCCAGCACACGCTCCAGCACAAGCTCCAGCTAAATGTTCTTTTAAATTCAACAGATTTAAGATGATAACATCGAAACCCATTCCACACCCCCTCCTAAGACTAAAGAAAAAACAAGCAATTAAGCATGTTCCATTCTGGACACAGGACGTGTTAGCGCATTTTCATGTTGTAAATATTTGTAAATTTTGGAAATGTTTATAAATTCAATTGTGTAATGCATATATCTGAAAAAAGATATTAAAAGGACAAGTAAGTCATGTTGAATAACTGTTACAAAAATAAATAATGATTACGCCCCTTTGATTAGCTTTTATTATTTATATTTAAAATATAAGCAAAACGGTACATAACAAACTCTTATATTTTGGCCCTGAGAGGTCAAATCGCGAAATGGAAAAAGTTATTTCTTGGCAGGCCAAGACCTACAAAATGATATATACATCATGGGTCTAGGACTTATGGTTGTTGAGATCTAGGGTGATGACAGACAGACAGACAGACAGACAAAACGGGGACAATAGAGCATTTTTTTTCGAAAATGCTCTAAAAATGGCTTCCAGCAGTGGCGGCCTCAGGCGTGAGTAAACTGTGCACCTGAGCAGTGCAGCCTCCATCCCGGGGGTGGGGTGGAGGTAGGTGCCACGCCGATACATATTGAATCTTTACCTTATAAATACCATATTGGGGGGGGGGGGAGGGATTGGGTGGGGGACACCTATTCCTTGTCTGCCTGGGGCCTCCACCACCAGCCTAGAGCCGCCCTTGGTTCCAGACAGTGCCAGACACTGACCATTACTAATTTTCCCTCCCGCTGTATGTCGTTAAGATCATTTTAGCCTTGAGCTGACGCGGTAATTTTTTTTTTTCGTTTGTTACAGTGTCGTCGCCTGGAGAGGTCCGGGTAATGGGTGAGAAGCAAGAGGAGTAAAAAGGGAGGGGTGGGGGGGAGGTGTGGGTCGCACGGCTAGAAAATCAGATCGGTTGCCGTGGGAAATTCAATTACAGAGTACTTGCCAGGGATGAAACCCTCATCGATTTTGTCCTCCCACCCCCCCCATCACCCTGTCTCTCTCTCTCTCACTCTCTCACTCCACCCCATCCATCGTACTCCTCCTACCCAAACTATCTCCTCCTATTTCCTCCCGCCTGACGTGAATGTCTACTCCGTTGAGTGACATTTTATGTTATTAAAAAAACAAAAAAAAACAAAAAAAAAAAAAGATGAGAGAGTTGATTTTAAAAAAAAGGTGCAATCCGACCACAATGTAACTTTCAAGTTTGGCGGTTCTACCCTTAGATTGACCAAAAAAAAATTAATAAAAACAGCAAAAAGCACACTAAGATGTTGATTCGCCTAACATGTAAACACAAATTCCATTTCTAAAAAAAAAAGTTAAAGATACAATAGCAGACAATTCACTCAAATGAATGCACTGTTAACTCGACAATAAATGAGAACAAGCGCGTTGTTAACATTCTTTAAAACCACATTTCTGAGGTGTTAAAAAGCTTCTGTTGTATTATAAATATAAACCTCTTGGGGATTATACGCATATGCTGTATTGCAAGCCTTATTAGTTAAGAATCTCTGGTTTAATAAGCATTGATCATTCAGTGACCTGTTTCTACAACTGTAAACTGATAATTATATAATATAATAATAGCGATTTTGGGTTCTGCGTTAAATCAAAAGTATGGAATTAATGCAATAGTATTACCAGTTCAAAACACAATCATGAAAAAATCGGATATGCCCGAAACCAAAAATAACCTAGCCTACCGATCAAGCCTAAGGGGATATAACTCTATGCAAAAGGTATTGCAGGGTACAGCTAGTATAAAGAATAATATTCATTAAAAGTGTATTAATGTGCACTCCGTTACAGGTGTACACAATATACAACAGGGTCGTCAAACAGAATTGGCCTAGTCAGACACCTGTCCGAGAGCCCCATATGTATATAGGCCCAGTGCCGATTGAATATTTTATCAATTTATTTTTAGATGAATATTGTCCATGCTCGCTGATTCGCATGGGAGGGGGCCCGAAATGATGTTAAAACGGGGCCCCACACATGTCTGTCGACTGACACAGTGGCACTGTGGTCCCGTCCAGTATTCTGGATGCTGCGGGTTTACATACCAGCGACTCTGGTTTTCAACGGTGCTTCCATGATCATCGCATCGCACACACTCACCTTTGAACCGGATGTAAATAAAAATAATCGTCTCTTTTAGTGGTTTATAGAAATGCTTGTTGAAATGCCTGCTAAAGCAGAAACAAATGATAGCGAACTGCACTTATATATGTTCGACATTTATGCAAGGGAAAAATCCGATTATGTCTCTTAGTTAAGTCTCACACGCACTATGTCTAATTATTTCAAAGTAATGACGTCATCATTACTCTCTAATGAAGATTTTTTTTTCCCAAGGTTAAATTGAAATCAGCGTTTATTATCCATAGAATTACGTCATTAGCTGCACGCCCTTAAAAAAAATTGTAAACTAACATATCGGCAACAATTCGTTTTTATCCTTGCCCGTATTGTATTGACTTGCATAGAGTATTATTTCAGTATACAACTGTCGTATTATGTGAGGGTGGGGGGGGGAGAGATTTCTGAAGAATATTGTTTTTTTTTTTTATCGTAACCGAACATATAGGAAATATAATTTTCCGACACATAGAAACTCAGGAAGTCAGATTAGGCATTTTATGTATTAGGCTATATTAACGATGAGGTAATCATAGCGTTCCAACTGGTTCTGTGATAATCTCTCTCTCTCTTTCTCTCTCTCTCTCTCTCTTTCCTATAACATTGAACCTTAAACTGTTATTACCATTAAGATCTCTGTACGTAAGCGGAAAAAAAAAACTTAAAAAAAAGAAAGAAAATATTGCACAGTATGACATAAAAAAACAGTGTCACGTGTTCATCATAAAATTTGAAACGCAGTGGCTACGGTTGAGCTCAACGCGCATGCGCTCTGGGCTCTAGACGGACTATTTTTTTGCCGAATTTTTTTTTCGGGGTCCAGCTATAGATATTGTTCCTATCCCTTACCCTGTCCCTAACCCTATCCCTAACCCTATCCCTAACCCTATCCCTAACCCTATCCCTATCCCTAACCCTATCCCTAACCCTATCCCTATCCCTAACCCTATCCCTAACCCTATCCCTAACCCTATCCCTAACCCTAACCCTATCGCTAACCCTAACCCTATCCCTAACCCTAACCCTATCCCTATCCCTAACCCTATCCCTATCCCTAACCCTATCCCTATCCCTAACCCTATCCCTAACCCTATCCCTATCCCTAACCCTATCCCTATCCCTATCCCTATCCCTAACCCTATCCCTATCCCTAACCATATCCCTATCCCTATCCCTAACCCTAACCCTAACCCTATCCCTAACCCTATCCCTAACCCTATCCCTATCCCTATCCCTATCCCTAACCCTATCCCTAACCCTATCCCTAACCCTAACCCTATCCCTATCCGTAACCCTATCCCTATCCCTATCCCTATCCCTAACCCTAACCCTATCCCTATCCCTAACCCTAACCCTAACCCTATCCCTAATCCTATTCCTAGCCCAAAAAAAATAGTCCGTCTAGAGTGTAACCGTAGCCACTTCGAATTTGAAAATGAATGATTCACGCGTCTCTGTGAGATAAATGAAAATAGCTAATTCATTTATTCCCTTTCAACTATATTTATGTTATTGTCAAAACAGCAATTTGTGGATCAATGCATCAAGCTGAATAATAAGAACCTAATTCATTCATATGTGTAGCCCAACTTACATCTCTTTTGTTGGACAAAAAAATATAACATTGACAACAAAGTGTTATGAATTAGTAATGAAAATTGATTTTTTATTTACGTTTGTGAGACAAAATAATTTATTCATGGATCTGAGAATTGAGTTTTATGATCTTAGATAAAAGTGAAAAATGATTTTGTCAGAGAGTTACGGATATGAAAATTTGGACTCTATCTATCTATCTATCTATCTATCTATCTATCTATCTATCTATCTATCTATCTATCTATCTATCCATCCATCCATCCATCCATCCATCCATCCATCCATCCATCCATCCATCCATCCATCCATCCATCCATCTATCTATCTATCTATCTATCTATCTATCTATCTATCTATCTATTTATCTATCTATCTATCTATCTATCTATATATATATATATATATATCCATCAATCCAGCCATCCATCCATCCATCTATCTATCTATCTATCTATCTATCTATCTATCTATCTATCTATCTATCTATCTATCTATCTATCTATCTATCTATCTATCTATCTATCTATCTATCTATCTATCTATCTATCTATCTATCTATCTATCTATCTATCTATATATATATATATCCATCAATCCAGCCATCCATCCATCCATCCATCTATCTATCTATCTATCTATCTATCTATCTATCTATCTATCTATCTATCTATCTATCTATCTATCTATCTATCTATCTATCTATCTATCTATCTACCTATCCATCCATCCATCCATCCATCCATCCATCTAACCATCTATCTATCTATCTATATATCCATCCATTCATCCACCACCCATCCATCCACATATCCATCCATTCATCCACCACCCATCCATCCACCTATCCATCCATCCATCTATCTATCTATCTATCTATCTATCTATCTATCTATCTATCTATCTATCTATCTATCTATCTATCTATCTATCTATCTATCTATCTACCTATCTATCTATCTATCTATCTATCTATCTATCTATCTATCTATCTATCTATCTATTTATCTATCTATATATATATCCATCAATCCAGCCATCCATCCATCCATCCATCTATCTATCTATCGACCTATCTATCTATCTATCTATCTATCTATCTATCTATCTATCTATCTATCTATCTATCTATCTATCTATCTATCTATCTATATATATATATATCCATCAATCCAGCCATCCATCCATCCATCCATCTATCTATCTATCTATCTACCTACCTATCCATCCATCCATCCATCTAACCATCTATCTATCTATCTATCTATCTATCTATCTATCTACCTATCCATCCATCCATCCATCCATCTAACCATCTATCTATCTATATATCCATCCATTCATCCATCCATCCATCCATCCATCCATCCATCCATCCATCCATCCATCCATCTATCTATCTATCTATCTATCTATCTATCTATCTATCTATCTATCTATCTATCTATCTATCTATCTATCTATCTATCTATCTATCTATCTATCTATCTATCTATCTATCTATCTATCTATCTATCTATCTATCTACCTATCCATCCATCCATCTAACCATCCATCCATCCATCCATCTATCTATCTATCTATCCATCTATCTAAATATATGTCTGTCAAGCTATCTCTGTCTTCTGTTTGGTGTTTTTAATAATGATCTTGTTTTACTTCAATGTATTTGTGTGAATTGATTTTACAAAGAGTTAATTAATTATTTTTCATTGTCATTTTTTTCTGAGTTTAATATTTCTCACGTTTGCAATGGATCTTTTTTTTTTTTGCTGTCAAAGTTCGTAGTTTGTGTGTTGTGTGTGTTGTGTATTGTGTGTGTGTGTGTGTGTGTTTATTGTGTGTGTGTGTTTTTAAATTTGATTTTGTATATATATATTTAATTTTTGGTAAAAAGAGACAATCACTGTTGCGGCTTATCCCCGGCATTGAGACCTGTCATCCCCGGCTCTGCTTTAGCTAATATATCCCTGCCGGGGATGAAATCTTAGATATTTATCCCCGGCTCTGCCGAAATTCTTTTTCAACCCCGGCACTGTTTTTTTCTGAAATCGAGCACTGATACTAACTGGTGCTAACCAGTCTATCTAACACTCAAGTATTCTTAGAATCAAAGTCTTTATTTCCTAGGACAGTTTGCTATATATATATATATATATATATATATATATATATATATATATGTGACGAGCTAAAGTAGATTTAGAGACAGAGACAATCCCCTTCGACCTTTTAACATAGTAGATATCTAAGAATTATGATTAGTACGAATAATAGTGACAAGGTGACAGACAACTTAGGGCAAGGTGGAAAACAATAGAATAGTAGACAGCAAATGTGTGAAGACTGGGAGGCTACGTCGGACAGGCTAGTAGGGTATCAATGACGACCAGGTGACGCTCCTAGAAAGATTAGATAGTTAGGACAATACTAAGAGAGGCTGTGACATACTTAGGGTAATTAGGGCACGGACGTTAGGGGTATAAATAGGGGCTGGATCCGGACATTAGTTAGTTAGGAGAAGTTATGAGGAGTTATGAGGAAATAGAGAAGAGAGATCGTTACGAGTCATAGTTAGAGAGAAAGTTCTTAGTGTTGAGGAGTTTTAGAGATCTCTTGTTAGTCAGAGTTGAGGCAGAGCAAATTACTGTGGATTTAAATGTGTATTCGTTTATGGACTTGTATTCTGATGTACATTCATGTAAATAAATCGTTGTACTGACAACGCATCGAGTTTGATTGGTTTTTGAGTTGTGACAAAGGAGTGAGCAAATAAGAGTGAAACAGACAGACATTAAGATAAATTGACATCTCTACGTTTGAATTAAAAAGCACAAATCGTAACATAAACCAAAGGGCCTGAGACGTTTATTGAGCATAACCAAATGACACGAACATGTATGAAGTATATAGAAAGGGCACGTAACATTTATGGAATAAAAGAAAAAGGACCCGTAACAAATATATATATATATATATATTTGGCTCAACTTCTGAATCTGTTGGTTTGTCTGGGTACAACAGGGCGCCGGGTAAATGTAATAGCCACTTGCTGTCCACAGCGTTCTTCTAATGATGTGGGTGGGGCTGGGGTTGGGGTGGCGCTAGGGCTGGTCGATAGAGGGGTAGAGTTTGTGGCCGGGGAGGGGGTGGGGGAACAGAGATAGGCTTTGAGATACTCGCGTCGTGGTAAGAGCCTCTGGAATTAGAAGGGGAGTGGGGCGTCCAGAGGGGGGGAGTGATGATGACATGATGAGAGGAAGAAATAAGGGCGGGGGGGGGAGAGTGACATTGATGATTATAATGACGATGACTAGGATGAATGGAAAAAAAAGGGAAATATTTGATGACAATTGGACAGGTTGAGACATGTTGGTGGAAGGGTAGCGTGTGTGTGTGTGTGTGTGTGTGTGTGTGTGTGTGTGAGGGCTGATAGGAAGTCGGATAGAAACCTTTTAAGTGTGTTTGTGTGTTCGTGCAAGAGCGTAGGCAGAGGCGGAATTAAGGACGGGCGCAGGGGGGCTTTCGCCATGGACCAGAAAAATTTAGACACCCCCTCCCCCCACCCAACGAGTCCAATTGTTTTCCCATTGATACGTCTATCTTTTTTCTAAAAGGCCCAATATTTTCTTCTGCACCCGGGACCTCAAATGACATAACTCCGGGCCCTGATAGGACATCCTTTGTTTTCGTCTATCCTGGTGGCTCCGGTATAAACGAGTCCAACTGCGAACCACTTGTAGCCAGTTTTAATCTCAGAAATTCAAACAATTACGTCATGCCAGACACGGAGTCCATGCCGAGGTCCGTGAGATTGTGTTGGAGATGTGGAAATGTGGAGATGTGGAGTGTGGAGGTTTGGACAAAACAACTTCCATAACGTGGCATATATTCAAGATAAGACAACTTTTGTACGCTGTCTAACTCTTATAATTGAATTTTATTTTTTATTTCCCTTTCAAAGTTTATGTAGTTTTACTATGTGTCTAATATGCAATATATGTAATGACAATCACTCTAGCCCTGTGCCCAGCCCTCACAAGGATTTCAACACAGTTACAAGTTGTTTCCAACATCTTCTGTTTAAATAGCTATCCATTCAGGTTACCATACTGTGAACAATTTTAAACTCCATTGTCTACCAAGCGGGTACTAGTATATTTCTTTTAACCCCCTCCCCCCACCTTAATAATTCACCCACACATCCCCTCCGCCATACACTCCCTCCCCCCACACACACCCATAATACGTTTAGAGTGACATCATCATTCCGTACGGTGGCAATATTTTTTTTTTTGTATGTGGAGAGTTGTGGTTTTCACCGGACGGTTCCAGGTTTACATTAAACCATGAAATCATTGTTCTCTATCTTTTAAGTTATCCGCTCCCTTAAACCTATTAAATCTTCGCCCCTTCCCAACGACGCCCCCCCCCCCTCCTTTTTCGACAGTTGAACAATGAGGCCGTCGATGACTCAAACGTGTGATGCACCACTCCCCCCCCCCTTTCCTCCCTCCCCCAACGTGATACACCTGCAGAGCTCTTGCTGAGACAGAGGAAAAAGAAAAAGAGAGAGATAGAGAGTGTGTTTGTGAGTGTGATTGAGTGGGAGATTGAGAAATAGATCGGCTCGATTAGATTAATGCCCTATTGGAATTGAAATATCTCACAGCTGTTTGAAAGTATTAAGAACTTGTTTATTTTTTTTTTAAATTGTTCATTTTACCCTTATTATTTTTTTTTTAATTCCTTACAATGTTCAGAGGTGATCAATTGGTAAAACATAGGCGCCTCTGCTGATTGGACATGATTGGATTTTTTTGTTTAGGTTTCGGTGGACATTAAGTGATTTTCATGTACCTGATGGGGGGGGGGCGGACCCAACGACTAGTTACAGTGAAATAAACAAACAAGCAGCGCTATCATGTACATATTCACTTAACAGAAGGCAATGATCCAGGGGGGGGGGGGCATTTCTAAAAGTAAACAAAAAAATCACAACGGTGAGGGTGGGAGGTGGGTGGAGCTATGACTCTCTAGTTCACCAGGGCCGTCGCCAACTCATCTTGGCTGACGTCTCCTCCAACTGGGGCCCTCTAATCCAAGCTATTTATAGAAGAAGACTGTAATCAAAGGGGCTCCTATAGGTCGTGGACCGATGACGTGTTCAGGTTTCACACATAACCCTCTCTACTCCCCCTATTTATATATCTCCCCCCCCCAATAAAAATAAATAAATAAATAGTAACCTAGATAGTGGTAACACTGCAGTATCAGTACTGAAGAATGTTACGTAACCTTTTGGAATCATTCCCTTGGCGGATTGTTCTATCTCTCTTGGTGTACAGCAGACGAGAAGGACACAAATAAAGTAAAAAGACCACCATATCAAGTGGGTAAAGGTGTAGGGGTGGGGGGGGGGTCAGGATTCTACTCCCACCCCCCACCCATGTACCCTACGTCTACTGTGTACATCCATGGAACTCGCGTCGACACATGTATGTTGCCATCTACCAATGTCGGTTTGTTTGTATTTACCATCATATGAAGGGAGTAAGGGGGAAGGGAGGAGAGGTGGAGTGTTTTTACCTCCCGACACACACATCCTTCCGTACACATTTCAAATGTGTACAGTTATTTTACACATGTACGCATGATCCACCTTGTTGGCTTGTCTCACCCGAAAGAATGGGGGGGGGGGAGGCGCTAAGAATCCCCCCCCCCACTCACCACCCACTCTTTCAAATATTATCTTTGTTTGGCTATAGTTTCTAATGCACATTATAATCCGCCCAAGTTAGTTTCTGTACCTCTCTGCCCCCCCCAATGACCGACTCCCACCCCCTCCCGACACACACCTTACGCATTTCCTTATATTTGCACCCATGCTGAGCAGGTCTTACGACTTTTTGGGGTAGCTAGCCCTCGGTGGACACTTTTAAACTCTCGCGATTTCCCTCAGCAGCAGATGCAATATTTAAAAGGGCCCTGGTGCCTTTGGGGGGCCCTAGACATTAGACCGGCTCTGCGTCAAAACAGAGTGTATGCAGGAGATTTATTTCTGAGGCCTTTTCTCCGCTGAGAGTTCGATGAATCATGCAAGCAAGCATCAATGCGTATTTTGTATACTAAGCATTTTATAATCCGCCATTGTAAATATGTGTTTCCCAATCATTGTGCTGCACAGCAGTGTGTTTGTTTCCCAATGGTGTCTTGCACAGCAGTGTGTTTCCCAATGGTGTCTTGCTCAGCAGTGTGTTTCCCAATGGTGTCTTGCACAGCAGTGTGTTTCCCAATGGTGTGTTGCACAGCAGTGTGTTTCCCAATGGTGTCTTGCACAGCAGTGTGTTTCCCAATGGTGTCTTGCACAACAGTGTGTTTCCCAATGGTGTGTTTCCAACGGTGTATTTTCCTACGGTGTGTTGCTCAACGGTGTGTTGCACAACGGTATGTATCTCAATGATGTGTTGCCTAACAGTTTTTTTTCCTACGATGTGTTGCCCCAAACAAGAAACTCGTTGTTATTTCCTTTTCTGGAAACTAAAGACAAAAATAAAAAAAAGTCACAATAAAAACTAATTTGGTTTATCCATTTACAAGCAAACAAAACTATCAACGTTATTTATTTGCTCCTGAACTCATTCATCTTTGCCACAATCCATCACACTTTGAACCCATTAAAGAAGTATGTGTCAATGAATGATTTGCATTGTTTTCGTTCAATAATTTAATGGACATTGTTTGTTTGTTTGTCTGTTTGTTATTGTCTTATTTGTTGTTGTTTTGTTTTATTTCAATCTTTTATTTGTTTTTTCAAAATTTTAATAATGTCATCTTGTTGCCGTATTGATTGTGATTCTAGCAGTGACATTTTTCACTGTTGTTTGACGCGTGCACTTACGTTAGTGAAATGTGTAATAGAAGACAGAAAGTTCAATGTATTGCCAGCATTTGGCAGATAAAATAATAAACTTGAAAAATGTATGAAAATAAAGATAAGTGAGTGACTCCCCCATATTTTTGTAGGTTTTTTATTTTTTGCAAATCTTGATGTAGCTGAGTTAGTTATCAGGCGATATGTAAACCTTGTGTGACCTTAAGTCTGTTGAAGAAATATATGCGCATACCGGCGTGAAATAACGCTTAGTAATTATTAGCCTTGTCATGTATCCAGGCCGGTAGCGTGCGGGTGGGGGGCAGGGGGCAGGGCCCCCCTGCGTTTTATCTGCCCCCCCCGCTTATTTGTTCTACTTAGTAAAATGTATTACCTGCCCCCCCTGCTATTGCCTGGCCCCTGCTGTAGAATGCCTGGCCCCTGCTGTAGAATGCCTGGCCCCTTCTGTAGAATTTTTACGCTACGGTGCTGCATGTATCAGCTTCAATCATTTATCGTTGGTCGTCTCTTCAAGCAGCGCAGGCCTTTCGTATTGCGGGGGCCCAATTTAACGGATGCTTGCGAGGCCCCCTTCTTCTAATCTTTTTTTTTTGTTTTAATAATACAACTATTACTATTAATTAGATCATGTAAATCGCGGGGCCCCTGCAAAGGCAGCGGGGCCCAATTAGGGGCGATCGGTCAAATCGGCCTAAGGCTGGCCTTGTCTTCAAGGAGGATATGGGATCATCACGTGATCTCATCTCAAGACATGGATGACGTCTGGGCAGTGTTCCCAAACTGCGCTGCATTTCGCAAATTTCCTACTTTTTAATGATATGCGCTAGAAAATGGAGGTGCCCGGAAATGAAAGGGTGGACTGCATTGCCAAGGCAATCCAACAGTCGACAGATTCCCAAGTGCAGCCCATGAGTGCAAGAAAGAGCTCATTTGAGGCAGCGCGTGCCAAGATCTGTCTCTTTGGACAAACGAAGTGGTTCTCGGGCTGGGCTCATGGGGTGAACGGAGTCAACGTCCGAAAGTTTCTGGAGCGGCCGTCCAAAACTGACCCGTGGTGGAAGCTTAGGCGTGTCGAGCAGGCGCTAATTGCCCAGTTCCGAACTGGGCACTGTCCTATTGGCGCGTACTTTGGGAGGTTGAGGCCCAATGTCGACACCCTTTGCAGACACTGCAGGGAAGTGGAGGAAACCGTAGATCATTTGCTTTTCGAGTGCCCCGGACTGGCGGACCACAGGGTGGACCAGTCCGGAAGCTTGCTGGCCATCGGGCTCTATGGCAGTCTCCAGATGTTGAGAGACACAGCAAGTCTGATCTCACGGGCTCTAAGAGACTAAGTCTCAGCCCGCAGAATACTGAGAGAGAGAAAATGGACACGTTTTTTGTGTAAAGGGAAATAAAATGTTTATTTTGTCTAAAGTTAAAGCGGCAAAACAAAAAATAAATTTAAAAAAAGTGTACGATATTGTTTGCAATTTTTTTTGGTGCTAATTTAATCCAAAACTTTGACACAACACTAATTCTGTGTTGATAAAACCGTCTCCGGTTCAAATCCAGATGTATTAATAAATACCCTGCCACCTCCCGTGGTGCCTCCAAGGCCATTGCACTATCGGCGATGGTGAGGGAGGAAAATAAAAAGGCATCATAAAAAAAAAACAACTCCATTAGTAATTAGAAGGTCATATCGACCTGGCATTGAGTTAGGCAATCAGTTACAAGTCTGGACGGGCCAAAGAAATAGTTTGAACTCGGTTTGACCTCAGTGGATCAATTTGTTTGGCAGGAAAACATGGCCCCAGTGATTGAGCCTTCTGATATTAATTAATAGATTGATATCGTAACGTCTGGGAATGAATTATACACGGCACACAATATAATCAATATCTGAATGTCAATATTGACTAACCCCCAGCGTCAGATTATGATGAGGGCTTTCAGGGGGGGGGGGGCAAAAAATAATAATAATATCCAGATACGATAAGCGGAATCCATCAAATCAGGGGACACAATAAATAGTTTTAATTGATCTCTAGAGTGCTCTGCCCCCTTTTTTTTTTTTGAATAACTCCATTTTTTCCCCCACCGCTCCATTGATTGGTCTCCCTTTATAAAGTTTATTGAAGGATTATGATTTTAAAATAAAATGACTACATCAGAAACAATATAAATGTCACATCAATGATGTCAGAAAAATAAATCATTTCACATTGTTGAGTCGTCTAGTAATATATTTTTAGTATCTTTAGTGATCTCTTTCATTACAGCTATTATTAAAATGTTACAGTAAGCCATTCTTCTTGTATTGTATAATTATGTTCTATTCTCCACATGGTCCATACCAACATGGGATTAAGGAAGCTCAGAGACAGCTGAAGAGATTATTGCGGTAAATGTGTCCCCCCCCCTTCCCCCCACAGTACATTTATCATGGTTTATTGTTATTATAGTTTTTGCCTAGTTTAAATACAACCGAATATTGATGATTAGTGTAATGTAATGTAAGCAACGTAAGTAATGATCTAGGTTACAAATTATTGTTTATTTTAAACCGTCAACATCCCCCCCTCTTCCCCCCCCCCCCCCAGCGTTAAATAAAAAAAATGTAACAAAAAAAACGTTTTACTAAATTATTTTGAACAAAAAGTATACGCAGACAAAACTATAAATAAATTTGTACACATCCCCCCCCCCCACAGTTCATTAGTTCACATGGAAAAAAAACAAACCCTGCAGTACCCTTCCTACACTACTTGTTACAACAGACCCGACCCCAATGCACTTAAACATCAAGGAGTACATCAATCAAGTTAACAGATAAAAAAAAAAAAAAAAACTCATGGCTCTGAAGTTATTTATAGCTCAGACCAGCCCCCCCCCCTCAACCACTCTGGACCTGTGGGTCATAGGGCCTGCAGCCGATTCTGAAAACATTCTAACCATTAGCCCACAGCCCACGGGTGCCCCCCTCCCCCCCCCCTCCCCCGTAAACCCGCGGTTGTAGCATTCTTCTTCTTCTTCCTTTCGCTTTACAGCCCATTTAGGGCCCTGGCCTGCCATACTACTCTTCTCCACTTTTCCCGATCCATGGTCTTCTTCCTCCACTCTCTCACTCCTATGAATTTAAGGTCTTTCTCCACTTCCTCTAACCATCTGCTTCTTGGTCTGCCTTTAGGCCTTTTCTCACTGGGTGTTACCTAAAGACCGATGGCCTGGCTCAAGGATGGACGGGCATGTATCCAGGCTGATGGACAGACGGACATACAGATGGACAAACAGACGGACATACGGACAGATCGTGCTAGTTTATTACACCGCCCCATCCTCATATTAACAATATTGACATAAATACTGTAACGTGAAGTAAGAGACCACTAACCGTTGCTATTTCTTCGCTTCAGTCTTGAAGACAAATACTAAACGCTGGAGCCAAAAAAAAACAAAACAACTTTTACTACGTCACTTCCTGTCAAAAAGTCTTTAATTTCCGACGATTTTTTTCTCTCATACCACCTCATAAAACAAAAACAATGGCTCTCGTAAAGACAAGGAATCCTGGAACATCTTCAATATCCTTTCACTGATATCTGGGACAGTTATTTTTTTTTTTTCAAGTTTATGTTTATCCTGTCACTCCCAGAACTTTCAAGTCTTCACTTGACTGGCGGTAACAAGAATTACAGAACCGCTGATGCTGTAAGTGTCTTAATGGAAATCAGGGGGAACCACCGTATTAGTTCCTTACGTCAACCCAAGGCTGAGGATTTAACTCTCTCCTTCCCCCCACCCCACCCCCTTCTACCCCCTCCCTTTCTCCCTACACTTTCTTCCTCCCCGGAGGGTGTCTCAGAGGCTGCTTGTTTTGGCTTAAATTAATTCACCCACATAGCGTTCTTTAAAGAACAAAAAAAAAATGAGAAAAGATTGTCTTCCAATAGAACAAATGGTTTCCACAGTTCGACCCTCGGGTCACAATCGATCTGCGCATATTTTGAACGTCATCTGATTTCCGAGATTATCTTTCCTTTTTATCTCTGCATTTCAATCACCTTCAAATGTAATACAAATGGCATATATATATATATATATATATATATATATATATATATATATATATATTATCCTTTAGAGTAGGAAAAATGAAACTTTCAAGAAATATACCTCTCGGCTTTATGGCCTACGCTGTAAAAGTTGCAAGTTCGAGTTCAGTGGAACCAGTTACATTCAGTGGCGCAGTGATACTTGTTACCTTTAGTTACCACTAGTTACCTTTAGTGACGCAGTGATACTTGTTACCTTTAGTTACCACTAGTTACCTTTAGTGACGCAGTGATACTTGTTACCTTTAGTTACCACTAGTTACCTTCAGTGACGCAGTGATACTTGTTACCTTTAGTTACCACTAGTTACCTTCAGTGGCGCAGTGATACTTGTTACCTTTACTTACCACTAGTTACCTTCAGTGGCCCCAGCATGCCTTACAATCGATGCGGAGTCTGTCTGTCTTTAGCACTACGCGCCAGCACTCGGAACCTAGGACGAATGTCATATACCTGGCTGCGAGACTCAAAAGAAGAACTACGGACCACCAATGTCACGTTCTGTTCCTCTCCGCAGGTTCCACACCTATGTTTTCATTATTTTGTGTATTATTTCATATAAACGCTCCCATCCATCTGCCCTTCGTCCGGGCCTTTCAGTCGACTTTCAGAAATGATTGCTGTTTCCCTTTTTCACACCCTTCATCATCATTTGCCCGTCAATCCTGTCGGAGTATGGGGCCACCAACTAAAGATTTCCAGCGACTTCTGTCCTGAGCCATTTCTCTCCAGCTGCTTCCAGCTGAACCCCCATCCTGGTGATGTCCGCTTTCGAATTCTCTCTCCAGGTGTTTCTTGGCCGACCTCTGTTTTTTTTTCCTTGAGGACTCCAACTCCATGCTTGCCTAGTGATGTTACTTGCCGGCTTTCGTAATGTTTTCACACCGTTAGCTCTATACCATTTTAGGTACATATTCATATCACAGGTCCTGGGCTGGTTTCCACCCCTCCCCACACTCCCCATGGACTATCAGTGAAGGATGCCCCCCCCCCCGCTTTGGACACGAGAAAGTAATAAACTGCCCCATAAGTGTCCATTAGTTTGCTCTATGGGTTTCAAAATGTCATGTTTTGGCTAATCGTCTTTTAATTCCGTTTTGATTTCATTTATTTATTTCATGTTTTTATTTTCTGAAGATAACAAGAAATATAAAGGGGGAGGGGAGGGGAGGGAGATCTTCCCGTAAAACTCCCTGGCAGTGAGTATTCAAAACATTATGAATGACCTGTTGTCTGTTATTCGTCAACCCTTAACCTTTCCACTTCATCAATCATGCATGAAACGTTTAACCCTCTCTCTCTCTCTCTCTCTCTTGCTTTCTAAAGGGGAAAGGTCAAGTTATTTGACACAGATCAACACGAACAACGCGAAAGAGATAATTACTAGCTTATTAATAGAATATTTTTTTTAAATAATATAACAATCTATAAGGTTTAAATTGAACGAAGATGAAATTAATGTACAGCTGTTTACTACGATTCGCTGACATTAGAAATCTGTGGGGACATTAAATGCCCATGGGTCATCTGTGGTAGCATTTGTCTCTAAAATTGTATTTTCACTTCTAAATTTTTTATAATAAAATGACTAGGACAAACGACTTTTTTTTCTGTTTGTTATTCTATTAAAAATGAAGAATTTCGTTGAACCGTGGCCTACACTTTGAATGGTGGTTGGTCTGAAAACGTTCACATTGTAAAATAAAAACTTATGCTTTGAAAATGGCATCAGCCAATCAGTGAATACTCTATTAAGTGCTTTCTTGAATAAACATTTTGGTTTTAAGATTTCAAACTTCGATTTTTTTATTTTGTTGTTTGTTTTGACTAATTTTCTGCACTAAAAAAAACATAAATGTTGAATTTAAAATTATAAAAAAATATCTATGCTTTTGAGCAACGATTTGGCATTGGCATTTTTGCTGTGAAAGCCTACAATAAAAGCAATAACCTAAATACATATATCTTAAAAAATGATACTGTCATTATGTATATTCAGACTGATGGATTATTAAATGTCAAACAAAAAAGGTCTTTTTTTTTGTCGTGGTCATATTTCGTCTGGTTGAAGGACATGTCAGTCCGCCTCACCGAGACAGAATGTGACATCATTTAATCCCATTATCCAATGTCGTCACTTAATGTCATCAACTGATGTCACTAAGCTGTCATCGCCATTAATAATAGGATCAACCATACAAAAAACGTGAATATTTAGTAGACTGGAGTTAATCTTATCCATTATATTTGTACTTTCTACAAGTCCACCGGGTGATTAAACATTAACTCAAGCCACGCGGCCATTATTCTCCTTTGTATCTGTCTCAGCCAATCACCAGCCCCAGACTAACGTCTGCTTCTCTACCAAATTTGAAATTTCTAACAAAGTCAAATCAGCTTTTCATTTCTTCGCAGTGCAAACATACACCAAAAAAAAAAGTGCGCATTTTTCTTTCCAGACAGCAGGCTTTTCATAATCGACCAATCAACTGTCTAAGAAAAATACTATGTGACCAATCACATGAATTTTACAACACATAAATACAAACAAACACACATACACGCACACACACGCACATACACACACACACACCAACACAGGCAAACTACTTGGTACAGAAGCTGTATATTTTCAGGCATACTGGAGTTGAGGAAAAATCTGATGAAAGTTTTCAAGTATGTCAAGGTTATCCGGAAAACTCTGACTCAGTTCGTTGAAACAATCGGGAATGTTCGATCACCGATGGTGTTCACATGCGACAAGCGGAGCATTCCGACGGTGTCGGGAGTCATGGTGCACTGTTGCTGAAGCAGAGCAAGTGGTTGGGTAGCGCGCCGGATCTTCATGCTGCAGCCCGATCTGCAAGCTGTGGGTCACGGGTTCGACTCACGGTGTGTCCCAGCCACCTACTCAAATCTCCCGTGGCGCCTCCATGACCATTGCACCATCGACTATGCTGTGGTGTGGATGAAAGAAGGGCATCATTATTCCGTCCCATTAAGGGTTTTTTTAAGATCCAAGAGATAAACATCCCATCCTTACGGGAACTTCACACATACACACACACACACACACACACACGTGACGATTGATTGTCCCTGATAGTCGAAGCCCTGATGACTTCTCCGTTGCATTTGTAGATTAAGTTCTAGGGCCTGGATTGTTTCTCCGCGCTCATTTCAATGTACGCACAATTTTTTTTTTCATTTAAGCTGTGGGGGGTGATAGGAACCAGTTGTGGCTCATTTACTCCTAAATCTGCTACAGTTTTACATACAGCTGACATCGTCTGCATCATGTCCGACAACGCTTACACACACTTGCACACATACACACACGCACACACACATACACTGGTTCTCACAGCTTCACACAGTTTGGGTAGTTCAAGAAAAGCGTGCCCACCATGAATCATTGTTTATGTCGTTTTAATTAAATATCACTCCGGATAAATGAGTTATACATGATGTTATTGTTCTCAATGGGTGGTCTGCCCTTGTGTGTGTTGGGGGGGGGGGGGCGATAACTTAACGATAACATTTGTTAGTGTCATACATAGGTGGGTCAGATGGTGTGGTGATGGAAGGGAACCAGCAGGAGAAGTGATTAGAGGCATGGGTTTGTTACATTTAACCAAACAAATGCTAAAAAAAATCTACCTTTTAAAACCCCACCTCCCTATAGTATACCTGTGCTAACCTCATCTGTAAATAATAAAAAAAAATAACTTTTTGTGAACTTTGATTTAAAATGAACAATATAGCACTCTTTTTTTTAAAATTCAACCCATCTTTTTTATTAATTTTTAATTTTCTTTTTTAATTAACGCATGACCCTATTTCCCTCTTCCCGCCACTGGCTGGAGAAATTTTTTATTTTTTTTGCGAACAAGATGGATTTAATGGCCATTTGGGATGGCTATATACCGTCTGGGTTGTGTATTTTAATTAATACCTGCCCAGCATTTAGATTTTATGCCCCCAATTTACAACCGTTACGGGTGGCCGTAGAAACATTGTGAAGTCTCTCGGATCCTTTAAACCACCACGGCCATGGAGTCACCACAGGGGGTACATAGGCTGGGGGACATTAGCCATGACCTGAAATAGTCTTTGGTCCTCACCGAAGATCGAACCAGTGGACCCTCAGGTCGACAGTCTAGCGTTTTACCAAACGACCACCCGTCACATTGTGTTGTGTCGGAGTGTTGTTTATTCTTTTTAAATAACATTTAGGTAAATGTGTGAGGGGGGGAGGGGGAAGTTGGAGGGGGGGGGGGGGACAAAAAATTAAAAAGAATTTTGGTTTAAATGAAGATAAATTAAACTTTTGCCCAAACGTGAATACTATGCCAACTGAAAAAAAAATACACACAAGCCTCGCTTACCAGAAGTCCCATAATTTTTTCAAGATGTATAAATGTATGTATGTGGACGGTAGTAGTAAGTAGTAGCGCAGTTTTGATTAGCGCAGTCTTGATTATATTCATCTGTTTCTATAACCTCGGCATATGAAGGGATTGTGTGGTTAGCACAACGCCCAGCCGCCTTTGAGACAGTCGAGTATCTACACCACTCGGCCAGCCGTCCCTCAATGTGGAGGGTGGACCACTCAAATACATACCTGAGAAACTGCAAATTTGTTCTTTTCATTTTCTGTGGCGGATGGGGGACGGGGGTGTGGAATGGGATGGTGAGAGAGTTCACAGAATGAAAGGCGGAAAAACTAAACGCATTGATAAATAATTACGCCGGAGAGCCTGAAAAATCTGGCCAGCCTATTGAATTACAACATTGCACAATTACAAGATTCGATTTGCCAATTAGGCTCCGGCTTCATCTTGATTTGAAACACGCTGAGCGATTTAATATTTCTTGTTGCTGAAAAAAAAACCATAAATAAAAAAAAAAGGAATTAGTATGATGGATGGTTTGCAGTTATTTCATAGAGGCAGGCAAATAAATTCAACTTCTAGAGATTTTTTTCCTTTTATTCATTCAAAATGTTAAACAAAATATAAAATTATTATTTTTTTTAAATAATTGATGTAATCCCAGGGTTTTCACTATTGCTGTTTTTTTTTTTTTGTTTTTTTTTTTCAATTTATAATATTTCCTTGCTACAGTTAATTTAACTCATTGCAAGTTATTATCTGAATGATTTTCCCCGTTTTAAGATTAATTATTATTCCTTAGGTTCTGTGTTCCACTACAATAACAAATCACATTGTGGAACATAATACAGTTTTTAATCAAACTTCCATCGCATGCCTGACAAACATAGCATCAAAGACAAACGATATTGTCTAATCATTTTCATTTTTTCCTAACTGTATATCTTTGAAGATTCTTATCACAGGCTTGTTGAAAGATAATGTTAAAAATATTATAGTATCGAACCCAGGGATTTGGGGGCCCGGGGGGCTTGGTCCCTTTGGGGGCCCTGCATTTTGACATTCGACACCCAGACATGAGATAATGTACTTAATATTTAATTTGAAAAAAAGGTTTTGGAGACCCCCTCCTCCCTAAAGCTGGGGCCCGGGGGACTTTTGAATTAGGACGCCCAAACCCTAGATACGCCTCTGAAAAATAATCCATGCATTGACCAGTATTCAAATATTTTTTGTTATTTTTAGTCCTACTATTTTATAAGCTGTGTCATTGATTTATAAACATAAAAAAAATTGCTCTTTCCGGTTTTGCTTTCGAGCTTTTTAACGTTTCATGGATAACTATCCAGCTTTATGTCATCCAATATTGAGGGGATCCCAATGGATGTGTTGCTGTTTACTGAATATCCAACCCATTAGTGGCGCTCGTTAAACGTGTTGCCAGTGGGACAAATGGTCGTTCGGTAAAGCGCTCGGATATATAGACCTTAAGGTCCTAAGTTTTGGATCTTTGGTGAGAACTAAAGGAATTTTTTAGAGCATGGTGATAGTTTCTTCATGTCTCCCGTGGTGTATCTATGGCCATTACACTCCCCGTTGTGATGATGGATGAAGGAAAGACACTAAAAAACCTAAAGAAATGTCCTATTCGGAGGATGGGGGTGGGGTAGGATGACTTGTGTCCAATCCCCTACCTATGTCTCCTACTGTGCGTACTTAGCCATTGCACTATTGGCTATGGTAGGTCTGGGTGAAAGGCTCAATATAAACCGTCCCGTTAGTGTTTTATTAGATCTAAGAAATAATAAATACACACACCCTCTCAAAGAGCCATTCGGGCCATATGCTCCACCCCCTCTCAAAGAGCCATTCGGACCATATGCTCCACCCCCTCTCAAAGAGCCATTCGGACCATATGCTCCACCCCCTCTCAAAGAGCCATTAGGACCATATGCTCCACCCCCTCTCAAAGAGCCATTAGGACCATATGCTTCACCCCCTCTCAAAGAGCCATTAGGACCATATGCTCCACCCCCTCTCAAAGAGCCATTAGGACCATATGCTCCACCCCCTCTCAAAGAGCCATTAGGACCATATGCTCCACCCCCTCTCAAAGAGCCATTAGGACCATACGCTCCACCCCCTCACAAAGAGCCATTAGGACCATATGCTCCACCCCCTCTCAATGAGCCATTAGGACCATATGCTCCACCCCCTCTCAAAGAGCCATTAGGACCATATGCTCCACCCCCTCTCAAAGAGCCATTATGACCATACGCTCCACCCCCTCTCAAAGAGCCATTAGGATCATACGCTCCACCCCCTCTCAAAGAGCCATTAGGATCATACGCTCCACCCCCTCTCAAAGAGCCATTAGGACCATACGCTAACTCCTTTGGTTGACATTCTCACTGTCTTAATAAAATCATTAGTGTTGCCCCTACCCCCCCCCCAACCATTATATTTTATTTTTTCATTAAAAAAATATAAAAAACCACCAAAAAATATTCCCGTCGTAAATGAAATTATTTCGTGTCGTGAAATATCAAAAGCTCATTTCATTCATTCACTGGACAACAACATTGCCACTTTCCCTGACTATATCAAATATCGTATGCCACATGGCAACAGGCTATGTCGAATTCTTTTTACTAACGTTTTTTTCGTCCTCTTTCTTCCCCAAATTTTTCTAATACCTCTTCATACATCCTCCCTCCCTCCCTAAGCCTTATTCCTTTATGAGACGGCCACTGATAGGTCTGAGCCCCGAGGCCAGCTATTCAATAAACAATAGAAACCAATATGAAACCTTTCAGAGTCGAGAATTGTCTTTATTTTCGTTTGTGTCGGAGGACAAGGGGAGAGAACGACGCCAAGAACTCACCCCCCTCTCTGTCCCACTCATCCCCAGTTCCTCCCCCCTGACTAATAGTGAATCACGATGGAGACACCCTAAGCAGCTCTAATGACTGATTGGCCGGACACGTCTCTGGAGAGGTGGGGGAGGAGGGGGTGGGGATGGGGGTACTTTGATCGGATCAGTCGTCAGTCGAGAGGGGGGTGACGAGGACTAAAAGCCGTTAAACGTTTTAGTTCCCCGGCATTGTTATGTTATTTCAGTGGTGACAGACTTGAGTTCAGTTCCTCAGACGGTTTGTCTTAAGTTAAGATGGGTGACACATTGTTACAAGTCTTGTGTCCTTCTCAAGACATTTAGACACAGACGTGTGTCTCTGGTTTGTATCTCTGGAGTGTCTTTGTTTCGTTGTAACTGTACTTCAGTTATTGGTGTCGTATGTGGTGACGCTTTGTTGCAAGTCTGTGTCTCAAGACATTTACACACACGGGTGTGTCTATTTTTTCTTTGGATCAGATCCCAAGACATTGGTGTTATATGTGGTGACACTTTGATTCAAGTCTGTGTCTGTCTCGGACATTCACTTTTTGGTTTGTCTATTGTGCTTAATGTGTGTATGACCCCCCCCATCCCACACGCACAATAACACATCACCATTGATGCCTACATCATAGTCAGGACTATCATGGACTGAGCCTTGGCCAAAAGTGAGACCAAGACCTGTTTCTCTAAATCTTATCTAATACATAATCGGCTAGCCTGGCGTACGGACGGGTATATAACTTCCGCGGCTAAAAATAGACTGGGGAATTTGTAAAGATGGTCACAGGGATACAACTCAATTATAAGGAGTCACTCGCCGGTCCGGGTACCGGGCTTTTGATCTAGTCATTCATAATAGGGCAATACAACATATAGTTCAATTCTCCAAAGGAATAACCTCAGGAGCAGGTTTTAAAAAAAACACATCATTTAATCATTTATTTACAATGAACAACTGTAATGGCCATGACTTTACAATGCCGGCTTCATCATCACAACTCTGCTGCTCTTACGTCACTCTGTCACTGCTTTCAATAATAAATGTATAGGGTGAGCTGGTCTCCGGGAAATCCCTATTCCCAGCGCACAACAGAGGGCAGGGAGAGAGTTATAACAATATTTACCAATTGCAATAATATTCCCGATTTCAATATGTATAATTCACACTTTTAAACATTTTATTACAAATATTACACCATTTACATTACACTTCTAGATAATCTTAGTTTAAAAACACACACATCCGAGCCTTTGAACTGGAGTTCGATTAATGTAGTTAGTATGCGTCGAATAATGCTAGAGAGAGTGGAATATTATTAGATTTAAAATATCTGTAGAAATAACTGAATACATTTTTTTTTAAATTCATCACACAGAGTCTACAGATGGGTTTAAATTGTCACGTGCCCGGGGCAAGTGTCCTAGTTGGTCTGTCCCACTGTTGTCACTTACTGTACAACTGTTCCCGGTTAATGGTTACACTTAACAGTGAGACACTATGAGATTCACATAGCCGTTAGTTTCACAGAGGTTCTCAAAGTGAGAGAATAGTCTGCGACATGAAGCATGGGCGATCTCTGCTCTGATATCCGGACAAAATAAAACATTAAATTATGTCAGTGGGGTGTCGGGGGGGGGGGGATTCGGGTGTGTGTGATAGGGCCTGGTGTCTAGTGAGGGAGGGGGGAGCGAGCTCCATGTATCTCTGAAAGGGGAAGGGCGAAGGTTGTGGCAGTGGAGTTAATTCTCCGTCGTACAGCATGGGCTGTTAATCGTATTATCATTTAACTTGTGTACATCCGGTTCATTACCCCCCCCCCCCTTCACCCATATATCAGATGCTCATTTCCAGCTTTTGCATCTCCACTGAAATACAATGATCGTTTGATAATAAAAAAAAATGATTTGCTTCGACTCAGTTTGTTTAATCATATTAACGACTGCCATCTCGGTTGTCAGACGTGTAACGGAATGATTCGTTCAACTTTTTTTTAAAGTGCGAAAATGTCCACTAATGACTCCCCATCGATTGTAAATTAAATTTGCAGACTGCGGAAAAAAAAAATATTGTGTCTAATTCAACTTGTCGTCAATCAAAACGACAATTTTGAAAATTCAATAAATATTTTAAAGATATTGAGGCAAAATTCTTTGTACATATTGAATTGAAATTAAATCACGGAATATCATGGTTGTTTATTTTTTTTAAAAATCACTCGGAGAATTTGATTTCGGAAAGCTTGATAACTTCAGATAAAAAAATTGAAATTGCTATAACTTAATTTGAAAAAAATCAATCAAGTTTTCATCATTAACTAGCACGATTGATAAACTAGGCTTGGATAATAGACAACTGTTATTAATTTCATAAAGCCATGACTTGTATTTTTTTTTAATGTATCAGACGCATATCCCCGTCATTTAACACTCAAACCATAACAGATGAGTTATAGTTTAGAGAAAGTATGTTTTTGTTTCGTAAGGAACTCTATTTATTATGCATTTTGTGTTTTTAATGAATACAGTTGGCTTATTGTGGTTTAGAAAACAACCTGGCATATTAGGTTGATATAATCATTCTTTCCTATCAAATTTAGAGCATGTCCTTTCATATATTGTCCTGAAGATGTCGTAACCATAGATTTAAGGAACGGAATCGATTATTTCATCAAAATAAGGGGAGGTGAAAAAAAAGAGGGAAGTGACGTACGCCACAGGACGCTGTCATGGCGCTGGGACAAAAAAAATCAATGTACATACAATTTTGATGACGTAGAGCTCAAAGATTACCAAAAGAGATAAAGGAAGTTATTTTTAAACTTTTTTTGTATTCTACATAAAACTTTTAACTTTTTTTTTACATTAAACTTTTATTTCTAGTTTCAGCACACGATAAACTTCTATAAACATAAAAAAAAAATATTTTTTTTTTTATTTTGGCACATAGTTTTAGTGTCAAGTGTCTATCTGTAAACATTAAGTATATTTTAACAATATCAACAAGCCCGATATTTCAATGGTTAAAATAGCTTGAAAATAAATTTCATCACCGCAACCGAGTTCAGAATTTGCTCCAAAATACAATATAACGGTGATCCATTCTCAAGGCCTATGATAGACTTCCGTTTTAGGATTAATTGATAGACGTGAGCGATCAATCTATTTATATCTATAATCGTAACCACTAATCGATCATTTATTGAAGTAAAGAAAAGTTCTAGAAGATTCTGAATTTTATTTAACGATAATGAATTTTTAAGATTTACGAATACAATTAGAATGTCCATTTCCAATGATAAAATACATATAAGAATGTATATTTTCAATGATAAAATGCAATCTATGTATGTATAGATTATCTTTATTTCTATTTTACTAAAACTCCGCCCATTAAAATCTTTATTTTTTGTACGGGAATAGTTTTAAGCTGACCAGTTTCATCTATAAATAGCCTCACCTAATTCTACATTCACTTGAACGTGTCTTCATAGATGAAATCTTTTCCCCCCGCCGGCTGTACTCGCTGACCTCCTAAAACTCCAGATTCGTCGGTCTCCTAAACGCTCTGCAATATATCAGAATGTCAAAACCCATTCCTTGGCTTCGCCTCTGTCGTTAAGGCAATTACTTACTGCGGCTCAACTGTGGTGCACATCTCCACAATGATTTGCTTTTGTTTCTATCATGGCGTTTAGAATTTATGGAGTGAGGGAGGGTGTGTCAGTGTGAAGTATGTGTGTGTGTGTGTGGAGGTGTGGCTGTGATGTATGTCAATGGGGTGTGGGGGGTTAAAGACATTCGGAGGTGCCGTTGGTGGTGTGGTCTTACAAAAAGTGATTCTCTCTAAAACTCATACAAGCCGTGAATGTCTGTTATTATGTTTGTCACAAAAGCCAGCCATGAAGATATGTTATTTTGTGTGTCTTGTCAAACATTCCGTTATGAATATCTGTGCCAGGCATGAATATCTGTGCCGGCCCTTAATTTCTGCGCCAGCCAAAATATCTGTGCCAGCCATGAATATCTGTGCCAGCCAAAATATCTGTGCAAGGCATGAATATCTGTGCCAGCCATGAATATCTGTGCCAGCCATGAATTTCTACCTTGTATCACTACCTGCCATGTTTTGTGACGTATATACCTGTAACTTCGTTTCACTTGTGTCCATTTTGGCCCGTTTTAGACCAGCAGCGTCAGTCATCAACCTTCAGGTGTAAATCACTTCAGCTTGGAGTAAAACAAATTTGGCTCTGGGAAAACGCGCCACTCTTTGCTGTGGTATATATATTTATTCAAAATATAGTATCGTATTCGTCAGAAAGCAAAGGGAATGGGGTTTATGCCCACCCTCTGTCGGTCCTCCTATCACAACGAAATAAAATCCTGCCGAGTCTCAAATGTTTTGTCAACATCACCCCCACCCCCCACCCCACTCTGGGGAGGTCATTAAATTTACGTAAACAAACCAGCGAGGGCTGCACGAGTCAGGCCTCGCGGCACTTAAACTCCACTCTCCACCCCCCCCCTGGCTTTCTCTCCCCCTCCCCCCATTTATATTATCATCCACCATAATACCTTGCACCCATACCCACACCTCAACCATCGTATTAACCCTTGTTTTACTTTCCATTAAACCTAGGGGTAGAATTTACGCCTTCTCCAAATATCCAAATGGCACGCCATAAAACATGAACAAAGGGTGAAGATGTAGATAGCATGTATGCGCCCAAGCTGTTATTA
This sequence comes from Bulinus truncatus, assembly GCA_021962125.1. Lineage (NCBI taxonomy): Eukaryota > Metazoa > Mollusca > Gastropoda > Planorbidae > Bulinus > Bulinus truncatus. The sequence goes on from JAGDYQ010000011.1 coordinate 7,875,168, forward strand.
TGAGAGCCACCCACGGAGGGTTGTTCTGTTTAAGAGATTATGTAAGTGACCCCCCTCCCCCCGGTTGTTAGTCTTTTCAACCGACCTGTACACAGCACCCTCCCATCACACGGCCACCAACAAATGTGCATTGTAAAAACATTTATTGACACGCATATCTATCTAATCTATCTATCTAATCTATCTAATCTATCTAATCTATCTAATCTATCTAATCTATCTAATCTATCTAATCTATCTATCTAATCTATCTAATCTATCTAATCTATCTAATCTATCTAATCTAACTAATCTATCTATCTAATCTATCTAATCTATCTAATCTATCTAATCTATCTAATCTATCTAATCTATCTAATCTATCTAATCTATTTATCATCTGTCTATATATCTCCTATATATCTATCAATCATCTATCTATCTTTAAATTCCTCTCTTTCTCTCTCTCTCTCTCTCTCTTTCTCTCTCTCTCTCTCTCTCTCTCTTTCTCTCTCTCTCTCTCTCTATATATATATATATAATGTTCTAGTATCCATGATATAAATGTATGAAGCTAAAATGATATTAATATCGTTAAAAAATGTCTTATGAGCTGTGACTCTATAGCGGTGGCAGTCGTGGTTGTGTTCCAGCCTCAGCGATTCCAGCTACTTAGTGACGTAGCCAGTGGCACGGTTCGCCCGGGGTTAGGGCATCTACTTTTTCCATCAGCCAAGGTCGGCGACATCTGCCGTACTTTTTTTGGCAAAATGGGGCGATATTTTCCGAGTTCGTTCCCGGGCGCCAATAGCACTGGTTACACCACCGGATGATTTGTGTTGGGACCTGCACAGAGATGTCTAAACACTGGCGGGAGTTCGAACGCAAACCATTAAAATGAGTAGGTGGAAACCCTAGCTCGTTTTGACGAGATTTGACCATATTTGTTTTTGATTCCACCACACCTATTGACCTCGGTGGAGTTGGTGTGGTGGAGTTGGTGTGGTGGAGTCGTGAAAGACTTGCATTGTTTCCGTTGAGATTCAGATTTAGAAACACATTCATTTGAAGCACGCGCTAATACATCTGCCTGCTGACTCTGCTCTGTATGTCTGCTCTGTATGTCAGCTCTGTATGTCTGCTCTGCACGTCTGCTCTGTATGCCTGCTCTGTATGTCTGCGATCAACAGATGGGGACAATCAAGTGAATCTTTTATATCGTTGACTTATTTTTTTCTCTCGTGTGACATAACCTTCAGTGGGAGAAATATACGTTAAATGACAGCAGAGTGTGACAATGTTTACATGCAGTGTCAAGATTATGTTGATTTCTGTTTCTTGCTGTGAGTCACGTCACGCCAGTGAAAGTCTGTAGACTAGAATTGTGTCACGACGAAATAGGGTTATCGTTGAGATGAGATATACGTTAACATTTGTTGTTACCTCCCATTAGTCACTGTGAGACATACACACTGGCAATATCTATATATAAATTCACAGCCAAATGTATCGTTTAAATGTCACAGTTTACTTTCTTTATCGATTTAAAAATAAGAACAGGTATAGCATGAGGATGTTGTTTTATGGCTTTCTGTGCATCAAAAGTTGTTTTATGGCTTTCCGTGCATCAAAAGCTGTTTTCTGGTTTTCAGTGCATCAAAAGCTGTTTTATTTTTCATTTTGGTCTTTTTGGTGCATAATCAAATTCTGTTAGTTTTCTGTGCATCAAAGGCTATTTTTTCTTGGTTTTGTATGTGCATCAAAAGCTGTTTTATGCATAGGTTTTCTGTGCATCAGGTGTTTTTTTTGTTTATTTTCTTTGCATTAAATTTCAAAACGTCTATGTTTTTTTTTCTATTAGCCTAACTCATTGTTGTACTTTGAAGGAGCATTGTTGTTAATTGTCACGTGCATAGTCAAAAACACAACAGCAAACAAAAGAATCAGCAGTCACAATGTGTAACTATACAAGGGCATTCACCAGGGATGTTTTTTTTTGTCTGTATAAGTTACCGTTCCTTGATTTAAAAGGGCAAAGGGCAACTTCAATAAGATTAAATACGGTATAATTTTGTGTTACATAGAAATAATGCACTTTTTTTAAAAATAATACGAAATGGCATTTTTACTTGAGATGTTACCAACTTTATTTTTAAAATTACGCATTTTATTTATAAACAAGAAATTTTTTTAAAAAAAGTATTTAAACTAATTAACACCATTGGTTAATATAAAAGATATCTATTTCAATTCTTATATTTTCGCATACTCGGACTTCAGTTAGTGGAAATGATTTTTTTTTTAATTTTAGTATTAACTGGTAACTAGTATAAGATTGGGAAATGTTGTATTCAATAGATATTAAATGAGATTTTCAGCAGGAAAATTAACAGATGGCTGTGAATTTTAACACATCAGGAAAAAATATTTCCTAACTCTAGTTTAGTAAATATCTGTGACTAGATGTGACTTTATGAGAACCATCGTTGACACCATATTGGATTTCTGGGCCAGGTCGTACATGTCAAGGAGGTAGGGATGGGGAGTAGGGAATGATTGTTGAGGCGAGGGGTTGGGAGAGTGGGGTGCAGCATGCTGACACAGTTTCTGACTAGTCCATTATTGTACATCGTGGAGAATGGGTTAAATTTTTAATTGCTTGTGTCCAGCCAGATATAGTCATCATCAGCTGCCCAGTGGAGGCCGAACCCGTTTTTACACCCCTCCTTTGGAAATATCTAATGTCCGTTCGTTTGTTTTTGTAAACCTAATGCCGTGATGACCAAAAACATATTCACTTTGGGCGTTTTCACTGTAGGCGTATTCACTTTAGGCGTCTTCACTTTAGGAGTCTTCACTTTAGGCGTCTTCACCTTAGGCGTCTTCACTTTAGGAGTCTTCACTATAGACGTCTTCACTTTAGACGTCTTCACTTTAGGCGTCTTCACTTTAGATGTCTTCACTATAGGAGTCTTCACTTTAGGCGTCTTCACTTTAGGAATCTTCACTATAGATGTCTTCACTTTAGGCGTATTCACTTTAGGAGTCTTCACTATAGGAGTCTTCACTTTAGGCGTCTTCACTTTAGGAGTCTTCACTATAGACGTCTTCACTATAGACGTCTTCACTTTAGGAGTCTTCACTTTAGGAGTCTTCACTTTAGGAGTCTTCACTTTAGGCGTCTTCACTATAGACGTCTTCACTTTAGGAGTCTTCACTATAGACGTCTTCACTTTAGGAGTCTTCACTATAGACGTCTTCACTTTAGAAGTCTTCACTTTAGGCGTCTTCACTTAAAGGTTCTTCACTTTAGGCTTCTTCACTTTAGGCTTCTTCACTTTAGGCTTCTTCACTTTAGGCTTCTTCACTTTAGGCTTCTTCACTTTAGGCTTCTTCACTTTAGGAGTCTTCACTTTAGGCGTCTTCACTTTAGGCGTCTTCACTTTAAGCGTCTTCACTTTAGGCGTCTTCACTTTAAGAGTCTTCACTTTAGGCTGGATTCATTTTTCCTCTGAATCTATAAAGATGAGAGGATGGTTGCGCTTATCAACACACGTCTTCTAAGCTAAGTGACAACTGCAAGGAGTTGGACCATGTATTGTCGTTTTGACCTATCATAACGAGCCTGAACCGCTCTCCTCCATAGGTAAACTGGGCCACCGATTAGCATCCCCCCGACCCATCTTATATATTTATTCCTATAAAAGCATATGCCAAGAGAGGCCCCGGTAGAAATGTTTTGCACAGGGTCCTCGTTAACATACACGAAAGTCTCCGCCTATGAGACATCAAAAATTTCTAAAAACAATTACCTATCTATTTACATCCTTTGATCAGTTTCTGTACAAGACAACTCTGTTTACCAACTGTGTACATTATCGGAATCAGTTTCTGTACAAGACAACTCTGTTTACCAACTGTGTACATCCTTTGATCAGTTTCTGTACAAGACAACTCTGTTTACCAACTGTGTACATCCTTTGATCAGTTTCTGTACAAGACAACTCTGTTTACCAACTGTGTACATTACTGGATCAGTTTCTGTACAAGACAACTCTGGTATGATTTTCTTTTATGTACACAAATATTTGATCAAATATTAAACGTTGGCACGCCATTTGTTTCCAACATCAAAATGTACATATACCTACATCGGTCGAAAGTACCGATAGGGAAGCTGAAAAAAAATGTCAACAGGTAAAAATGTCAACAGTAAAATAAAATCAGCAGTAAAAACATCGACAAGTATGTCCAACCCACCATCATCCCCCCCGGGAGTATTAGTGCTAACACGTAAACCTGTTACTTGTTGACCCGGCTGGTCAGTTTGGCATTCTGACCAGGTGTCCGAAACATTCCACACGTTCACTTTCTGCTAAAAATGGTGTCCCGAGCCCTCCTTCCACTCCCCACTCCCCCTCCACCAACTTCCATTCTCCGAGTATTTGCTCTGTTCATATAAGTTTGTAAGCATATTGCCGACGTACAGCTCTGGTCAAGAAACTGTATGACTCCAGAGCACCGAAGTTTAAACTTTGCTTCGTAACAGCCCTGACCTCACTGTATATCATTAACACGTGGGATGTAAGCTAAATGCATGTTAGCTCGCTGTCTGTTGGCAAGCTGACCGTAATTGCAGGTTGTTTATCAAACTTTTACGATTTGCGACCTATTAAATAGACCATCGGTAAAGAATGACAAAAGGGTAAAAGGAGTAGGGGGCTAAATTTATATCTATAACTAGATCAAAGTCGCGGTACCCGAACCGGCGAGTAGGCACACACTTGTAGTTAAAAATTGTGGAAAATATATTTGAATGCGTTAACAATCAGTCTATATACTCACAGTGGCCCCCAAGGAAATGAAAAGATTATTGTAGCCAAAATAAATTTGAGAATAGAGTTAACTAATACAATGATTAGGCGACTCCTTATAATTGTGTTGTATCCCTTTGATCATACAACTTTACATGATTTGCGCACTACTTGGAATGCCCAAGACTATTTTTAGCCAAGCAAGCGTTGACTCCCCTTGAGTGAGACTAAAATTTTGTAACTCGCCAGTCTATTTTTAGCCGCGGAAGTTATACACACGCTCGCACGCGCCCGTACGTACGCCAGTCTAGACGATTATGTATTAAGATAATTCGTTTTTAAGTCAATAAAAAAAGTGTAAATCGTTGTATGTCAGTTTGTCTGTCAGTTTTTCATGTCAGTTTGTATCTCAGTTTGTATGTCAGTTTGTATGTCAATTTGTATGTCAGTTTGTATGTCACTTTGTAAGCACATTGAACACTGCATATTAGCAAACTGCTTATTATCCAAATACATGTAAAGACACATGTTATCGAACTGCTGATTACCTTAATACATGTACCTTGTTATTATTTTCACCATGTTTGTTAGAAAACTGCTTGTTACTAAAATGTGTGCATGTGTACCTAAGTAATAGTCAGTTATTAAGTGAGACAGTACATGAGATCGAATGGACGTGAAAACATTTTATACATCCCGTTCCAATTAATGACAAATTTTTATCAATAGCTGAAAAATTGTGCAGAACGTGACGAAGAACTCTCCGCATATAGCAGAGGAAACTGTTCAATGTGGTTATGTCAGTTTGTGAAAATGTCGGAGTGGTAATATTTTAAAATGTATCTATTGAGATTAACACTTCTATGGAGAAAGTACTTACCTTTCTAAAATGCTTATTCGTGTCAACTAATTGAATTCGCTTAATAGATTTGTATACACTTGTAGCTGATGGCCAATTGATTTTACAGGCATAAACCAATTGGACTACACTTCATTATTTTGCTTTTCAGATTTCTGGTTTATTGTGCAACAAATCGTCAAGACGCTGTCAATGAATCAGTCTGAACGCCATTTAGTTTTGTTAGAATGTCTGTGGGTGTGTCAGTCACTCGGTCAGTCTATGTGTCAGTCAGTCGGTCAGCTGTTAGTGTTTATGTTTGTCTGGCAGTTCGTATTTGTTTGTCTTTCACTCGAAATTTGAGCCTGTCTGGCAGTTGTTTTGTCTGTCATTCGGTCTGTCTGTCGCTCAGTCAGACTGTATACCGTCAGTCAGTCTGTGTCTATCTACCAGTCAGCCTGTGCCTGTCAATCAATCATTCCTCACTTATGTGATGCATTTAATAATGACACCTGAACCTTTTGTGCTAATGAGCAGGAGGGCGCTTGAATGTGCGTAAGTTTACGCAAACCCCTCCCCCCCCCCACATAGCCTAACAGAGCCGCCCTAGTATGTTTTTAGCCAAAGGCGGAGACTTCCATTGATACTGGGAATCGTAGACAAATGTACTTGTTAGACCCGCTGTAAGCATTATATCTTATCCTACTGCAGCACTTCTGGCATTGTATTTGATCATCTAGGATCATCTAGGATAAGCATGACGTTGTAACATTGCTTGAAATCCATTTATACAATTCAGCCCAGAACTTTCATTTCTTAGATTGCCCCACCAACCCATGGATCGTACACATCCACCCATGGATCGCACACACCCACCCATGGATCGCACACACCCACCCATGGATCGTGCACAGCGACCCAGGGATCGCACACCCCCCATGGATCGTACACAAACCCACCCATGGATCGCACACACCCACCCATGGATCGTACACACCCCCACCCATGGATCGTACACACCCCCACCCATGGATCGTACACACCCACCAATGGATCGTACACACCATTCCATGGATCGTGCGCAGCCACCCACGGATCGTGCACACCAACCAATGGATCGTACACACCCACCAATGGATCGTACAGACCATCCCATGGATCGTGCGCAGCCACCCACGGATCGTGCACAGCCACCCACGGATCGTGCACACCCATCAATGGATCGTACACACCCACCAATGGATCGTGCACACCCACCCATGGATCGTGCACACCCACCAATGGATCGTACACACCCACCAATGGATCGTGCACACCCACCAATGGATCGTGCACACCCACCCATGGATCGTGCACAGCCACCCACGGATCGTGCACAGCCACCCACGGATCGTGCACAGCCACCCACGGATCGTGCACAGCCACCCACGGATCGCACACACCCACCCATGGATCGTACAGACCCACCAATGGATCGTACACAGCCACCCACGGATCGTGCACACCCACCCACGGATCGCGCACACCCACCCATGGATCGTACACACCCACCAATGAATCGTACACACCATCCCATGGATCGTGCGCAGCCACCCACGGATCGTGCACAGCCACCAACGGATCGTGCACACCAACCAATGGATCGTACACACCCACCCACGGATCGTACACACCATCCCATGGATCGTGCACAGCCACCCACGGATCGTGCACAGCCACCCACGGATCGTGCACAGCCACCCACGGATCGCACACACCCACCCACCCATGGATCGTACACACCCACCAATGGATCGTACACACCCACCCACGGATCGTGCACAGCCACCCACGGATCGCGCACAGCCACCCACGGATCGCACACACCCACCCATGGATCGTACACACCCACCAATGGATCGTACACACCCACCCATGGATCGTACACAGCCACCCACGGATCGTGCACACCCATCCATGGATCGTGCACACCCATCCATGGATCGTGCACCGCCACCCACGGATCGTGCACAGCCACCCACGGATCGTGCACAGCCACCCACGGATCGTGCACAGCCACCCACGGATCGCACACACCCACCCATGGATCGTACACACCCACCCATGGATCGTACACAGCCACCCACGGATCGTGCACACCCACCCACGGATCGTGCACAGCCACCCACGGATCGTACACACCCCCACCCATGGATCGCACACACCCACCCATGGATCGTACACCCCCACCAATGGATCGTACACACCCACCCATGGATCGTGCGCAGCCACCCACGGATAGTACACACCCTCACCCATGGATCGTACACACCCACCCATGGATCGTACACACCCACCCATGGATCGTGCACAGCCACCCACGGATCGTGCACACCCACCCATTGATCGTGCACAGCCACCCACGGATCGTACACACCCACCCATGGATCGCACACACACCCACCCATGGATCGCACACACCCCCACCCATGGATCGCACACACCCCCACCCATGGATCGTGGACACCCACCCATGGATCGTGCACAGCCACCCACGGATCGTACACACGCCCACCCATGGATCGTACACCCCCACCCATGGATCGTACACACCCACCAATGTATCGTACACACCCACCCATGGATCGTACACACCCACCCATGGATCGTGCACAGCCACCCACGGATCGTGCACAGCCACCCACGGATCGTACACACCCCCACCCATGGATCGTACACACCCACCCATGGATCGTGCACAGCCACCCATGGATCGTACACAGCCGAATAATGTTCACAAAACTTTAAAAAATACAATAAACATTCATTTTCAAATAATCTTATCCCACACTGACGTGTTCAACGATTCTGGAATTTATTTATTTATTTATTTTTGTATTATTCTTTAATGAAATTAATTAAGCCTCGCTTGCCTGTCGTCCAGTCAGCAGACGTAATTTACACTGCACAGTGACGTAGTTAAAAATGAACATCTCGACTTCCATGAGCTGTCCTTGAGATTTTAATGGGATTTCACGGGAGGAAAGAAAAATACGATCGTTATAATGTAATTATTGAGTCTGGTTTAATTGGGGGATTCCCCTAACCAGATTCATCTGGCCTATCACTGTCTATACAATATATCACTGTGTTACGGATCCTTTTAATGATGATGCTTGTAGAAGGTGTAATAAATCAGACAACACAAATCACGAAGTTAACTCCAGTGAAGTAACATCAAACAATCATTTAATACTTGAACATGAACTGACATAAAGGTAGATCCAGGAGGAGTACAATAGCAAACTGTAAATATGCATCCATCTACATAGACGCCCAAAGCTAGACTAACTATAAAACAAAGCATGTGCTCCCAACTGTCGGTTAATATACGTCATTTGTACCAAATGACGTATACACCCCCACCCATGGATCGTCATTTGTACCAAATGACGTATACACTAAAGCTCCCAATATTTACACTCAAGATGGCGGAATGACGCCATAGATACTGCGGTGGGCGGAGCCTAGCGAATTGCGTCATCAAACTTAGACTATATTATTTCTCCACACACTGTTTATACAATATATCACTGTTTATACAGCATATCACTGTTTATACAATAAATGTTTATACAATATATAACTGTTTATACAATATATACTGTATATACAATATCAAAAAGTATGTCTATAGCCTATACAGACCATCGGGCTGAGATGAAGAATAGCTCATCTGTTTATGTGTATGTGTAAAGTCAACAAGGGAGATATAGCGGGGACGTAAGCCATGACCTGAAATATCCATTGGTCCTCATCGGAGTTCGAACCAGGGACCCTCAGGTCGACGGTCGATCGCTTACCACACGACCACCCGTCCCATATCTGTTTCTGTAGACATGGCTATTCAATGGCGCCGTGTGGCCAGTACAATGGGCCAGGCGCCCCAACTTTCCCCCAACGGCAAATGTGACCATTGGTGATCTGGACATCTATCGGACACGAGCAAAGTTCAGGCACTCAATGGGGATTTCCGGCTAGCCCACCACCGCGCACCCTATATAATAAAATAATAGCGATTTGGGCGCCACGTTTAATCGAAAGTAAAGAATTAATATAACAGTATTCCAGTTTAAAATACAATCATGGAAAAAAAAATCGGATCTGCCAGAAACCAAAAAATTACCTAGCCTGCCGATCAAGCCTAAGGGGATATAACTCTATGCATATATTTTGCAGGGTACAGCTAGTATATATAAATACACCATACCTTGAGCAGTCAACACTCGAATATAGTGTGTAAATGGGATATACGGGCAAGTGCGTGTAAACAGTTGACCATACTGGACCTATATTTCTCGTTCTCGTTTTCTTTCTCTACAGTATTTTTGTTTATCCCTTCTACCTTCACTATGTCTCTCTCTCTATCTTTGTTTTTTTTTTTTTCTCTTCTTTCTTTATTACTCCTTCCTCCTCTCAGTATGACATAAGAGGGTGTGTGTGGTGTGTGTGTGTGTGTGTGTGTAGAGTGACTGAGGCCAGACCGCCCTGGGTACACGATCACAACCTGCCAGGGCATGAGAAGAGGGTGGGGAGGGGGGTGTGGTGTGGTTGTGAGCAATATGTCGGCTCACGTTACCTTTATACTTCAACCTGTTTATTGTGATGGTGAGTAACCTATATATAATTTTTTTTTATACAGGTGAGCAGTTTATACATTTCTTACTCACCTACGTATGCTTGTGCGTGTTCTCTCGAGCACATGGAATATTTTTTTACCCCCCCTCTCCCCCAAACCCCCGAACGAGGAAATTATTAAAAAGTTCGAGGAAAGTTAGAGATAAGACCAGGATAGGGCGGGGGTGGGGTGTGAGGTGGGGGTGGCGGGGAGGGTAAATTGAGGTCAAGCGTGATGAGTCCCAGGCAACAGTGACACCATACGTTGAAATAACGTCAGAAGGTATACGTTCTGTAACAAAACTCTGTAGGTGAGTAGTTTATCAGGACTCACACTCTCATCGGACTTGTTTTTGTTGGGAATGTTTTGTTTCTTGGCTGATTTGGGATATGGGTCATTTTGGGGAGACTGTTTGGAAGGGAGGGGGGTGGAGAAGTTGAATGAGGGGGGGTGTAGAAAGGGAGGGGGTGTTCCTTAAGTGATACGGGACCTACTTAGAGAACAAGGGGGCTTGTTATGATTGAGTCTCGTGATTCATAAGATGCACTCTCTATGTTAAATAAAACACAATACTCGACACGGTGAACCGGGGGGGGGGGGGTGAGCTGCGGAGGGGGTTGACTCAAGGAAGTAAAGTTGATATTCACCCAGGCCCGTAGGTATACCATGTAAGAGGGGGGGAGGGCTACTTGTTCAGGAGTCGGGGTTCCCCTTAGGCTGAAATGAGATCGACAGTTGTGGCTGCACAGCCGGTGGGGACACACTATCTGCTGGCTGTGGAATTCGATACACACTCAACGGACAACGACAGCAGTATGACTCGGACTGGGAGAATGTCACTTGTGTTTTGTTCCATCTGTTATACTATTTGATCCATCTGTTATACTATTTGTTACATCTGTTATACTATTTGCTCCATCTGTTATACTATTTGCTCCATCTGTTATACTATTTGTTCCATCTGTTATACTTTTTGTGACATATGTTATACTATTTGCTCCATCTGTTATACTATTTGTTCCATCTGTTATACTATTTGATCCATCTGTTATACTATTTGTTACATCTGTTATACTATTTGTTCCTCTGTTAAACTATTTGTTCCTCTGTTATACTATTTGTTACATCTGTTATACTATTTGTTCCATCTGTTATACTATTTATTACATCAGTAATCGATATTTAATAGCATTGATTTATAAAATGAACAGAATTGAGTATATCGTTGTCTTCACTGATTCATAAATAGTTCTACTTTTTAAAAATTCTATAGATTGAAGCTTTAAAAAAAAAAAGAAAAAGTTATTTTTAGGTATTATCACGTGTGTTTGCTATGAATCAGTCTGTTGTGTAGGTAGAGTGTTTCAATAACACTGGGTGAACTATAATTACGTCATAGTCAGTGACATAGTTTGGATCTATGACTTTGAAGAAGTTATATAGATAGACAGATATATGTATTGATTGATTGACTGATGGCTCGACTGATCGATATTGATGAATGGATGTAACATTCAAGATGTCTCTGATCAATAGAAAGACATATGAATAGGTAGATAGATAGATAAACAGACAGTCAGACAGTCAGACAGACAGACAGACAGACAGACAGACAGATAGATAGATAGATAGATAGATAGATAGATAGATAGATAGATAGATAGATAGATAGATAGATAGATAGATAGATAGATAGATAGATAGATAGATAGATAGATAGATAGATAGATAGATAGATAGATAGATAGATAGATAGATAGATAGATAGATAGATAGATAGATAGATAGATAGATAGATAGATAGATAGATAGATAGATAGATAGATAGATAGAAAGATAAACAAGAGAGAAATACAGCAAGACAGAAAGAGAGTGAAATTAAGAAATTCGAAAACAAGTGAAATGCTTTTGGCACACAATGTTTCACTAAAGAATATTTTCTCGTTTCATGTAGTGTTGTTTTCGTTGACTAAAACTAAAACTAAAATTAGCAGCAAGACTAAAACTAGACGAAAACTGAAATTATTAAAGAAAAAACGAAATAAAAACTGAAACTAAAATATAGTGTTGCTTTCGTTCACGAAAACTAAAACTAAAAACTTCGTTAAGGAAAATGTTGACTTTTCGTCAACGAGAACTAAAACTAAAACTAAAATTAGAAGCAAGACTAAAACTAGACGAAAACTAAAATTATTACACAAAAAACGAAATAAAAACTGAAACTAAAATATAACCTGGGACTAAAACAACACTAGTTTAATGGAGGGGGAAAACCAACAAGTATATTGTCTCGTATATTTTGATCGTCTGCGATGTTTTCATATGCCGTCTGCTCCTGGAACAACTCAGTACTCATAGAAAACCGTTAGACAAAAGCTCAAAAGATTTCTGAGTAATAACACTGTCTGCCGTTACAATACATCCTCTGTACCTGACTGCAAGTTGGCCTGGAGCTATGGCGGAGGGCAACTAAATAATAAATCCTGTAAATCATCTGTTTTAATAATTATGATTGTTTTTTGTTTTTTTTTCCCTGTTCACGTGACTTGCATAAACACGTGACCATGTGACGCCTGTTGCTGCTCAATAATAAAAGTTTTTAAAAAAAAAGGTCCACGCACGCTATGCGGTTTTGTTTTTGCTACGCGTTTCCTTTGATCTGATTGGATAGATTTGTAAACACCACGTGACTTAAGCTTTGATCTTTTTTTCTGTCTAGAGAGATAAACCTTCGCACTCAGACCTAAACGATTGTGATGGGGGTCGAGGGAAGGGGGGAGGGCTAAAGGAGTAGGTTTTGGGGGGGGGGGAAGGGCGAAGAAAAGTAAATTCATCTAAGACAGTTGTACTAGGCAATTACGTTCAAACTGGTAATCGATTTAGGAGTAATTATTTACGGACGATCTCTCTTTTTGAAGACGATTCCAATACCTAGTTTGCGATAAGTTTGTACTGAATGAAGTCACTGTTAGGTCAAAGTGGGCATTTCTCTCCTTGAGTATGTAGGTCATGATAGTGTAGACTGTACAGCAGCGCACTAGGATGTCTTCGATCTAAAATTTCAGTTGGAGAGATCATGCGAAACATTGAAAATTGATTTTAGATCATTACTGATGGGGGGAATCAAATCGAAGAATCTAAACACAATGTTCGATATCTCATCCGTTTTATGACAAGCCAATCTAACCTATTTTCGAGCATTCCATTAATTATAATAGTCCAGCGGTTTTCAAAAGTGTGGCTCGCGACCCACGGGCGGACCACGGATGATTTTTAGGTGGGTCGCGATACATTCAAACCGTTATTTTTACCTGTATTTCAGAGAAGAGTTACATCGGAATCGATACAAATAGCTACGACGGTTTCGTCTCAATCAGTGCGGATTAAAATGTTTCGGAATGGCAAACAAAGCAGCTGCATAGCTTCCCCCCCCCACTGCAAAATGGCCCTTTTCCTGTGCAAATTCTTATAAAGTATGATGGCCCCATAGATAATATATATATATATATATATATATATATATATATATATATATATATATATATATATATATATATATATATATATGGTGGGCCAAAAAAAGTGAGAACATCATATATACATACAAATTATTTAAAAATATAATTTAATTAATTTTATTGTTTCATGTAATTTTGTTTGCAAACTATTTAGCCAATCAGAAATCCTGTTCAATGTGTCCTCCCTGCTTATCAACGACATTTTTTAAGCGTACAGCTAAACAAACTTTGATATAATTATATTACTTTTTACGCATAGTTCTCATTTTTTTTTGGCCCACTCTGTATATATCTTAGTCTTGGTCTAGGGTGCGAAAACAACAAAACCCACCTATCCCCTGCTAAAAGGGCTCGGTGGTGGAGACGTTTGAGCTGCTTCGGATTCCTGGATATGACGTTCGGATTCCAATCGACCAACTTAAAGCTCCACCTGAACTCTGCCCGGCCATTTCAATGAAATCTTACATGACGTTTACGGAACTAAGAGCAGAAAAAAAAATCTGCTTAGAATTCATTGACTTCAATAAACAGGTTAACACACTCGCATTGACTTAATCTGAGAAGGGGTACACATTATTGTTGCTCTATCTAATTCATAATGCAGAGCAATATTCCATCGCGATTTAAGTTAAAAGTTTTAGAACCCTTGAAACGCACCGAGAGGTCACACACTTTACTACAAATTATTTTTTTTTCTTCACGTCCTGGCCAACCATGTGTAAACAAACCTAGGATGTTGCCTATGATGCGGGGATGTCTCCGCTAATCCGACCTAACAGTAACGAGTTCAGCAATTTTTTACTTCTTAATGAGCCAGTGGTATATGTGTGCGCACGACTGATATACGACAGAGATCCATATATATATATATATAATATATATATATATATATATATATACATACATATATAGTATTGTGAGATACTTTAACAATCTTTGCTGGCGGCATCAGTGAATCCTCGAAGGCAGTATGAAAAGGTTGAGGTGTCGCTGGTGGGTGTGGAAGGAGGGAAGGGGTAGGGTTGGGGGGAGAAACGAAGTGAGAAGTTGGAGGTTCTTTTTTTTTTCGAGTACGCAAAAACTACAGATCTCTCTCTCTCTCTCTCTCTCTTTCTCTCTCTCTCTCTTTCTCTCTCTCTCTCTCTCTCTCTCTCTCAGGTGTGGCATGTTTCTTGTGGTACTGAACACATCAACGAATTATCAAAGGAATTTATAAAACAAATGTTGTAGTACTACAAGTCACGGGTTTAACTTTGACAGGTTAAAAAAAATATGTTCAACTCATCTTCATGGAGAAAGAATGTATGCATATCATTTGAGAATTACTCCCTCTCCTCTCCCCCCAAACCTCAAAGACGCCCCAAGTTTATGATTCCCAGGGGCCATTGGGCACCTTTTCTCTATATCTCTCATTGTCTGCTCCTACCTCTCTCTCTCTCTCTTTGTATATGCTTGGTATAAATGATTTCCGCTCTTGGGTTCGTTTCTCTCTGACATGCAATGTCTTTGAGGTGAGAAAAGGAAGGGAGGGGAGGGGGGAGACAGTTCTGAGAGATTGTTAAGGGGGCCCGCCAAGGATAGAAGATTAATTGACGGGGGCCCTGTATCTATTCATTTTTATTTCATGTATTCGTTTAAACAAAAAAGGAACATAATTAAAAACAAAAAACTCATCTAAAATAAATCTAAATTTAAAAGGTACAAAAACCAGGTCAGGCCAGGTCGAGGATTAATATAAATATTCAAGATTCCGTAGGTTAATACCAAGCAATACAAAAACTAGGTCATTTTAATGGTCCAGTAAGTTACCTGAAGTAACCAGCGTGTACATGAAATACCTCCTCTCCTCCTCTCCTCCTCCTGGCCAACTAGTCATCTTTCAACATCCTGGTGTTCAAACCCGGTACCCTCCCATTTAAGGGGAGACGACCTGGGCTACTCATGTAGCAGTAATCCACTGATCTGCTCTGAATTATCCCCCTTGATTTTTTTTTGTTACTCGAGTTAATCTGCCATGGTTTCTTTTTTTATCCAGCTTCTCTCTCTCTCTCTCTCTCTCTCTCTCTCTCTCTCTCTCTCTCTCTCTCTCTCTCTCCCTCTCCCTCTCCCTCTCCCTCTCCCTCTCTCTCTTTTTTTTTCTCCCCCACCCCACCCCCGTTCTATCTTTTTTTGAAATCGAAAATTCAAACACTCACTCAGACTCAAACTGTTCCACTGATTGATGATTTCAACAACTTTGATTTTACACGCCGATGTTCCCTCTTCAGTCAGTCAGTGTTGGTGAAATTCTCAACCTCGATTTTAACTTCTCTGTTGCTGTGTGCCACACCCGGCAGTTGGGGTGGTCATGTGGTAACGCGCTCGACTGTCGCGACCTGAGGAGGGTCCCTGGTTCGAGGACCAATGTACATTTCAGGTCATGGTGAAAATCCCCCCCCCCACCATCACCCCCACTTTATCTCCCATGGTGTCTCCACGACCATTGCACTAACGGGTATGGTGGGGATGAAAGAACCATAAAAAAAAACCGTCTCATTACTGGTTTATAGGATCTAAGAGATTTCTTCTCATCCTTACGTGGAGTTAACGTGGCCTGACTACTGACCAACACTCTGTGACCTGACTACTGACCAACACTCTGTGACCTGACTACTGACCAACACTCTGTGGCCTGACTACTGACCAACACTCTGTGACCTGACTACTGACCAACACTCTGTGACCTGACTACTGACCAACACTCTGTGACCTGACTACTGACCAACACTCTGTGACCTGACTACTGACCAACACTCTGTGACCTGACTACTGACCAACACTCTGTGACCTGACTACTGACCAACACTCTGTGACCTGACTACTGACCAACACTCTGTGACCTGACTACTGACCAACACTCTGTGACCTGACTACTGACCAACACTCTGTGACCTGACTACTGACCAACACTCTGTGACTACTGACTACTGACCAACATTTAGCTGTATGAGATTTTGGGCTTTCCGGGTCCGATCAACAACCTGTTAATAAAATAAAGTTTAAATGATTGATTGTTGGTGGAACCAACCGTATCCCTGGCCGATGTTATGTGGGTTTTTGTTTTCAAATTTCGATTGGAATTACTTGTAGCCATGAGGCTGTCGGGCACCCGTTTAAAGCTGGGTGGATTTGGGGACTTACAACAGGACTTTAAAAAATCCCAACTTTAGGTTGTGGGAAGTAAAGGCGACTGGGCGTTGTGCTAACCACAGAATCCCTTCATATGCCGAGGTTACAGAAACAGATGAATTCTACACTTCATATGCTTCGATGAGCCCTTAGGGGCTAAAGGGAAGTTTACTTTTTTTTTTAAATTATGCTGTGGGTGGGGGCGTGGGGGTAGGGGTTGGGGGGGGTTAATCTAACCACACGAACGGTCAAGCCTCAATCCTTCTGAGGCCACACTGGAAAAGTGCCCATGAGTGGTCAAGCGTTCAGACGGCCCTGCTGAACATAACTTTTCGGTTTGTTGTTGTGTTTGTTTATTGATAAGTTCATTGAATGTATTTGTCTGTAAGTAGCTCGAATTGTAAGCTGCACTCAACATAAAACATTTCATTTGTTGTAGCTTTGCAGGTTGGCGAGGATTATCTTGAAATCATTCATGTCGAATTATTTCAAGGACGGTGACTCTTTTTTTTTACAAATATAAAGGGCATTGTGTAATTCTTTAGTGGATGACCGATCTCCGAGATAGATTGGACTCGAACTATTTGACCACTCCTCTTTGCTCTTTTTTTTTTTTAAATCAATCGACTCAAGTAGTTATCGATGTTTTGGGGCATTATATCATTAGACATTTTCTGAAAAGACCCCCCGCGCCATAGAGTTGACAGAATCAATAGGCCGATAGGTTCATTACTGTGTCCAACTTCTTGACTGGAAGGGGCCGCAACAACAACAAAAAAAAAACCTTCGGACGTGCCACGATTAATTAATTATAACTGTTTCTTGTTATAATTGTTTTATTATTTTATAATTTCTAAGAAAAGTAATGAGAAAGATGTAATAATGACCTATTATTAGCACTACTCACAGAGAATAGTCATGCATGAATACAAGGGAGGTAATTTATAGAATTATTTTTTTTTAATTGATTCATGGAACCAGTGCGAGCCACATATAACGAAAGGGAAAAGGCAAAAAGAAAGAAAAAAGCGAAAAAAAGTAAAAGGCAAAAAGAAAGAAAAAAGCGAAAGAAAGAAAAAGGCAAAAAGAAAGAAAAAGGCAAAAGAAAGAAAGGCAAAAGAAAGAAAAAGGCAAAAGAAAGAAAAAGGCAAAATAAAGAAAAAGGCTAAAAGAAAGAAAAAGGCAAAAGAAAGAAGCTGAAATAAACTGTATACATATTTTCCCCATTAAGAAAACATTTCAATTTTTTCGACCGTCTTCAAACCAGCCCGCGATCCACCACTGTGTCTTCCACTGACTTGTACAATCGGAAAAAAAAATTCTATTTACTAGCATTTAATGGTATTACATTAAAGTTATTCTCGTCTTCATGCATTTATTTTCAATTTTTTAATGTTGGCATTATATTTTTTTTTATTTTTGTTTAATATATTTTTAATGGTTTGCTTGTTCTCTGTATTTTCTTCCTTAACAAATTCATTAACACAAGAGATTTGTTGTGTACTTGGGAAAAGTAACATTTACGAACAATCTTGTGTTATCTTTATACCGGTATATGGGTCGTAGTAAGGGGAGATAACTAATCTCCTGAAAGCCTGGTACGAAATTTTAGCTCCCCCTGGCTCTACGACCTTGCCAGGAGCGAACCCCATAATTGAGGTCAGTGTTTATTGTCTCATCCGAGACAATGGGTAAAAACTAGTAGGGCTGATTTTTTTTCAGGTCACGGTGAAAGTTTCCTTTATGTTTCCCCGTGGTGGCTCCTTAGCCGTTGCACTATCGGATATGGTAGAGAATAAACAAGGGCCAACAAAAAACTGTCCCGGCTGTGAGGATGTATATTAAAAAAGGGATCCACTGAACTACACCTTATGAAGAGACAGCTTTCCATCCTGACATGGGCATGTGCAGGTCAAAATATGCTGTTGAAAATGCTGTTGAGTATGCTGTTGAAAATGCTGCTGAAGATGTTAAGTAAATCTGAATCGACAGATCCACAAGTTAATGAATGTTTCTTAATCGATCAAACATTTTTCTTTACATGGAGCATACATAGTAGAATTATTATTATAATTTTGTACCAGAGTGTGATGTGACAGAAAACTCCTTCCAGTTAATTGAGAAATGCCCCATACACACATATACGATAGTAGAACCCAGCGAGTTCATTAGCCATATACACATATTTATTTTACGATAGTTAACCACTGCCATATTACTGTAAATGCTCTAAATTTTATTAACTATTAAATATAACATTATAGGATTATCTCATGTACTCAATATTTTCAACATTATTGATTGCAGTGTGAAATTTTTTTTTAATTTCTTTACATTTTTTATAGTTTGAGTTTTATTTCTGCTAATTATGAAAATCTCATCATTTTGCTTTTTTCTTTAATGGCTTCTATTTCAAAATCAATTTTTTTTTAAAGATTCATTTCTTGAAAATTAATTTTATGTTTCACAAGGTGTCATTTCCTGTCCTTTTAGCTATTTGTCAATTTCTTCAATTTCATGATCATTTGTATTAATTGTCCGTATTGCTGCGTTGTGTGTGTGTGTGTTTGTGTGTGTGTGTTCCCATTCATTTTATTGGATTCTTTCTGTTTCATCTGTGCGTGTAACGTGCACTAAGTTTCATCTGTACTTTGCAGCGCGCACTATGTTTCAAAAAAAAATGTACCGTGCATCGTGCACTATATTTCATCTGTAGGTTGTTGTATGCATTATGCTTCATCTTTGCGGTGCCGCTTGCACTATGTTTCATATCTACTTTTTGTGCAGCATGCACTATGTATCATGAGTCCACTGTATCGTGCACTATGTTTGGATTTATCAAACCTGCCATTGGACTCAACATTTTGACTGTTGAGACCCGAAATACAAATGACCTTTTAAGCAGAAGCGTACTTACGGTTCGGGTGACCAAGGCGGCTTCCGACAGCCCTTCGAACGGCGTCAACTTCTGCTACTTATTTCTGACGCAAACTAACCATAACTGGAAAAGATCGGCATTTATACTATTTGAGTCGTCCCCACCCCCCAACCTTTGCACGACACTAGCGCTAGTTATGTCATTGGATCATTTACAATGAAATAGCCCAAACCAGCAGACGATGTTGCTTCCAAATAATTGATAAGAGCGTCTTAGTGACGTCATATCCGTATATTTTCAACCACCCATTTTTTTTTTGGACAGCATCACTATTTGGCATTATTTGAAATGTAGCTACTATTTGAATGTTTTTTTTTTGTTTTATTTTTAATATTTATTCCACCAATTGATCGCTCACCTCTTAGAATCCCCTCACGTCTGATGGAGTAGACCGTCACGTAACGTGATCCTTATGTTTTTATCTCCCCCCCCTCCCTCCCCTCTCCCACCCGTACACACACGCGCGCACTTTCTCTCTCGGTGTGTGTGTGTGTGTATGTGAGGGGGTGTGTGTGTGTGCCTGATATCATCACTCGCTGACCATCTCCAGTGTGAGTTTATCACCCTCGGTTATCTTCTCATGTTACACACGTCGTTTGGGTTAAAACCTGGAAGAGTGTTGCTCGTTTTGTTGATGGTTTGGTATTTTTTATTTTTTCTTTGTTTTGGTCAGGAAATATGTGTTATCAAGTTCCACAGAGAGTCATGGAGCGTGTTGAATGTTGTGGAGAATGTGACGATGGATGAACATCTACTGGCGAGATTCTTTCACAACAAAATATTTATTACAACTGCCTTCACGTTCAACATAATCAACTTCAATCCAAACTTCAATTAAAGTGACTCAATGGTTGGCTTTCCATTCTTAGCAGGACACATTAAACCGGGACTGTCAATTAACTGGACGCAGTGAATTTGTTTGCTTGCAGTCTTTGCACACACTGACCACTAACTGGCCTTTTACACACTTGTCTCGATCACGTGACACACACACACATTCTCCAAGCATATTTTGCTGTCCATGGGTGAATATAATTCCACCACAGTTATCACACATACACATGATAACACACCAGAGTCGTAGCGAGGGGTGGGCAAGGGTGCATCATGCCCCGGGCGCTACTCACAAAGGGGCAACAAATGGTATATTTTACACGTAATATTATATGGTTTTCGAATGGGGGAGGGGGCGCTAAAAAGGTATTAAAAAGGTATTAAAAAGGTATAGTCCCCTGAGTGCGAGTTAAGCTCGCTACGGCACTGTAACACGCACACACACACACTGTACCTCACCCACCATGTGACCTTGATATATAACATACCTGTGTTCAGTGCCGTTCTGAGGCCTCAGTGGGGCCCTAGGCCGCGACTTAAAATATAATAGGGTGCCCTGGTTTATATATATACAAATTAATTATGGAATGGGCCCCCTTTAGTGTGGGGGGTGGCGCGGGGCGAGGTCCTAGGCTGTTGCCTACTTTGCCTATCTATAGTACCAGGATATGTACGTGCTGTATGCAACTGAGTTATGTATTTGTTTTCAGTGTGTATTATATGAGATTGAGAGCCTATCCCATAATTTTATTTCTTACAGCTAATTTTGGCTACCCATTCTGCCATCTAAACTTTCTGTAAATATATATGAAAGTCTTCGTATCATTTTGAATGAATTAGATAAATTTTAACAAATAACGGAAGCTATGAAACACGATTTATAAATGAGATTGAAAATATGCATTACATCAAACCAATCATTCAATCATGTTTACCAATGTGAGTACGTTGAAGTGTTCTACAAACAGCTTTGTTATCACCGGGCCTGACTGTCCAACTAGTCCTTTGCTTTTATATAAGTCTGCGCGTCCCTCGTACACGATGTATATTTAACAAACACTAAATCATCAATAGCTCGCTTAACTGTAATAAACTTCAGACTCAATAGATCAATATAAAGACATAATAATTTTTTTTTAAATATTTAACCATGTCATAACATTGCAGTAGGTTGGGAAGGGTTAGTGGAGGGTCTTGTCCATTAATTTTAGTAAGTTTTAAAATTAAATATTTTCCTTCTATTGCTGTAACGCAGTGTTTCTCCATAATTTATTAAAAATAAAAATCTATATAAATAATAGCGGCGTGGGTTCTGCGTTAAATCGAAAGTAAAGAATTAATACAACAGTATTCCTCGTCAAACGTAAACAACAGTAATAAAAATCATGAAAAAATCGGATCTGTCCGAAACCAAAAATAACTTAGCCTACCGATCAAGCCTAATGGGATATAACTCTATGCAAAGGTTTTGCATGGTAAAGCTAGTAAGTAATATTCGTTTTTTTTTTTTGGTTTTACTTAAAAGTTGAATCAAGATGTAGGAGGGGAAAAAAAAGACTCGTGACCTCATTGTCTCCTATCCAAAAGAGTGTCAATGGAAATAACCCTAGTCGATCTAATCATCCGGTACTTTGTGGGAATTTATTTTTAACTTCATTCATTTTTCTTTTCTTACTTGGTCAATTGACCTCAATTCCGTCACTGGTCACTCTTACCTATGTCCAGAGCTTTAAACTAAAGCAACAAGTCTTGGAGATCTGGACAATAGAAATAGGGTTGGTGGGGGGGGGGAGTAAGGAGGTGGGGGGTGGGGAGAGGAGAGATAGAGAATAAGAAGGGGAAGATAATTGGTTTGATGACGTAGATATTTAAACGAAGTTCCCGCGGGATTAGCGGTTGACTTCTTGTAGAGCAGGCAGGGGGAAATAATTAATGAGGATTAGATTTTTTTCCCCAGCCATTCTCTGTTTATAAATTGATTGCTTCCCCTGAAAAAAAATTTTTTTTTGTATACTCTTCATCTTCCCGTTCCCAGCACTTTTACTTTATTTCTGGTGAAGTTGTACGTCTTGAATTGATGGTAGTTTGAGGTTGTACGTCTTGAATAGATGGTAGTTTGAAGTTGTACGTCTTGAATAGATGGTAGTTTGAAGTTTTGCGTCTTGAATAGATGGTAGTTTAAAGTTGTACATTTTATCTAGATTGTAGTTTGCTGAAGTTGTACGTCTTCTACAGAGGTTATTTTGAAGTTGTGCGTCTTGTATAGACGGTAGTTTGAAGTTGTACGTCTTGAATAGATGGTAGTTTGAAGTTGTACATTTTGTCTAGATTGAAGTTTGCTGAAGTTGTAAATCTCGTAAATACTGTAGCTAGCTGAAGTTGATTTTTCTCAATATCAAATATCATGATTTGAATCTTCATTTTTACTATACTTTATTTCTCTCAAATTAATTCCCCTTAATAAAAACTTTCAATAATAAAACAATTTTTTTTAAAAAAAGAAGTATTTATTGACGTTATTTACTTAAAGTCCTTAACTTGTTAAAAAATAACATAAGATTTAAACTTTTTAATAAGCGAAAACTATAGAGAGAAAAAAACACTGAACATTTAATCACATGAACAATTTAAATTTTCTTTGTGTGCAATACATTTTGTAATTACGTAGCTTGTTGTTCGAAAATTGTGAGCTTTTTATTATTGCTTCATGAAGGTTAACTGTACCGGCCATTAAGCCACAGTTAAAATGGAACAACTGTAATATGGAGACGGAACGGCACTGATGGTACTATAAATGGTGCCATCTAGATTCAAACCCGTGTCGTTTTCAGTACTTGATACCCTCACCACGCCTTAGCCACCTCAGACTGTCTCAGGGCGATAAAATAACAATAGTACTTTATTAATTCTTAAGTGGCGTATTATTGGTGGAGCTGCTTGTCACGTGATCTTACATCAGTAATACACGGCATATTTCTGACCGTATTATTATGATTAATGATAAATGATGTTTAGCATCTTCTTATATCAGAGGCGGATTCAACAACTTGCGATGACACACCCATTTAATAAAATACTATCGGTCTGGGTTATGCGTTAAATCGAAAGCAGAAAACAAGAATTCAAAATGGCGTTTCGCCCGCGTCTCTATTGGATTTGTTTTTTTTTTTTTAAATAGTTTCTGCGGTTTTAAAAAAAGAAACCCAAAGGCCAAATGTGAAATAATTCCATTTAAATATATTTTTTTTGTATTTCTACAATATATTCCATCTTTAAATTGTAATAATATCATGAAAAAAAAATTATAGGGAATATAACCCTATGCAAAAGTTTTGCATTACAGCTAGCTGTAAATATTTCGCAAAACACCAACTTTAATCTTTCATTGTTATATTCTATTTGTCTTCTTATTTAATGCACCTCGAGAAAAATTGTATGCGCACAAGGCATAAAAAATAAATTGTGTGAAGTCCCTGTAAGAATGAGTGGACATTTTTTTACATCCTATGAACCCCTAAGGCGGCGGTTTTTATAGTGCCCTTCTTTCATCCCCACCAAATCCAATAGTGCAATGGCCACGGAGGCACCACGGGGGAGATATATTAGGAGATCGGAGATCGAACCAGGGATCCTCAGGTTGACAGTCAAACGCTTTACCGCACGACCATCTGTCCCCCCCCCCCTAGCATATCATCGAATGTAGACAAGCTTCTGATTTTCTTTTATATATATTATTGAATGCAATGGATTATTTGGAGGGACGAACACACTAGCTTATGGATTTTCTCTGAGAGTAACCCACCCTCCCCCCAACCTTCAGTCTAAAGTGATCTCCTCTGATCTTTGTTTCCAGCTCGGTATACACCTCTGAATTTCCAGAATCAACTCAATTACGTTTTTTATTTCTTCAGGTTTGTGTCTAGCATACACCATCCCTCATAAACAGACGCACAAACCCGCTCACACATTCACAAACACACACATACACAGACACACACACACACACACGTAGCAACATGCCCACCCATCCTGCTTGGCTTTAAATATATATAATTTTTTTAATTTGTTACTTCTGTTCGGTTTTGGAGTCTTGGGAAAACAAATGTGCAATTTGATTGTATCTATAAATTTAGCTACCATCCAAAACAATCTTTGAAAACAATCTTTGAACCGGCTGCTGTGCGTGTCATAGACGACGTATGACGTAAACGAGCAGGTTGTTGTGTTTTATTCAAGTCATTTTCTTGTTTTTGTTTTCATCGGTTTTAAAAAAAAATGTTTTATACATTACTAGCCTGTACCAGAATAGAATTGTGCTATATACAGGACAGACACACAAGCAATGTTGGCCAGAAATTTACTACCCGAATAACCTTGGAGCATAAAAACATGTAACACAAATTAGCACCAATTAGCACCAATTAGCACACCATTTTTATTTTTACTTCTAAATCTAAATATAAAAAAAAATAATAAATCGCACCACTAAGAGACTTTTTTGATACGTAAATTCTGTATAATATAACGCATTCGCTAGAAGTAGCTCAATCTGGCAACAATGCACCCCAAATCGAGACACCCTTCTCCTCCAGCAACCCAATCCTCAGTCACTAATTTCTTAGATCACCGCCACCTGAATCTGCAGACAGGGGGGACACAACTGTTTGGACCTGACAGATTAATGCGCTGCTGTATAACCTGCAGATTGGCTTACCTCCTCTTGGCCAGACCCACGACATCAAGGGGGAAGTAACGTTGTTTTTTTTTTAACTTCCCTTGTTTCGCCCACGGATCCTTTGGTCGAATGATGTCCCTTGTCTCTCATTATAAGACTTGCAAATGTGACTTTTTTTTATATATATATTTCTGGAGGATCTCTCCAACTTCCGTTGATTCGTCTCACTCCATTAAAATAACTTGACCTTCCTCACTTTACTTTTTTTTTATTTTCGGACCATTATGTTTTTTTTATATTTTTTTAGTCTTGGTAACTATTGTATTTTAATTTATAAATAAAAATATATAGGCCTTAACACTGGGTCTGTGACTAAGTTCTGTTGCGTCCACTTTAAACTAAAGTAGAAAACCCTGTTTGACCTTTTACACATTGTGACATTCTTTGGCTGCGCAAGAATAACGTTTAGAGGGCTGAAATAAAAAAAACCGCAACAAAGGGAAGTAACAAAAAGAAGAGAAAAAGAAGGAAATGCCAAAATTTAAAAAAAAATGGACGATTATAATGAACTAAAACGGATAAATATGAAGAAGAAAAGATCTCATTATGAAAAACAAAGGATAAAGTACTGTCCCTTGTTGCAGAGGTGGCCAAAGTACTGTCCCTTGATGCAGATGTGGCCAAAGTATTGTCCCTTGTTGCAGAGGTGGCCAAAGTACTGTCCCTTGTTGCAGAGGTGGCCAAAGTACTGTCCCTTGCTGCAAAGGTGGCCAAAGTACTGTCCCTTGCTGCAGAGGTGGCCAAAGTACTGTCCCTTGCTGTAGAGGTGGCCAAAGTACTGTCCCTTGCTGCAGAGGTGGCCAAAGTACTGTCCCTTGCTGCAGAGGTGGCCAAAGTACTGTCCCTACTGTCCCTTGCTGCAGAGGTGGCCAAAGACATGGTGATGAGTATAATTTCTGTGGCCGGTTGCGATTGTCATATGCGGAGCTAGAAACAAAAAGTTTTGCCTTGTTATCATTAGTATAGTAGATGTATCTCTGAACCATGCACAGCTCAATGGCGTCGGTAACGATATGGGGGGCCCCCTACTAAACTATTTTTGTCCGGTCACCGCATAGTCACGATAGTTCGCACACCCTGTGCCCCCTTAATAGCGATGCCACTGTATAACGACACCACTGTGTAACGACACCACTGTATAACGATGCCGCTGTATAACGACACCACTGTGTAAAGACACCACTGTACAACGATGCCGCTGTATAACGACGCCACTGTATAACGACGCCACTGTATAACGACGCCACTGTATAACGACGCCACTGTTTAACGACGCCACTGTATAACGATGCCGCTCTATAACGACGCCACTGTATAACGACGCCACTGTATAACGATGCCTCTGTATAACGACGCCACTGTTTAACGACGCCACTGTATAACGATGCCGCTCTATAACGACGTCACTGTATAGCGACGCCACTGTATAACGACGCCACTGTTTAACGACGCCACTGTATAACGATGCCGCTCTATAACGACGCCACTGTATAACGATGCCTCTGTATAACGACGCCACTGTATAACGACACCACTGTATGAACACCTATGGGAGTTGTTCTGGTCTGGTAGCGCCCTCACCCTATCGTTATCGTGTTCAAGACTGCTCGTAAATGCCTTCATGGGTAGCAGACAATGATGGGGATCCAGATCCGTAGCTTGTCCCGGGAAGACGAAGGCTCACGACAGACTGACCGCCTCCGACCGTCTCAGAAACTTGGGCGTATTGTCATAACGCCTGATCTGTTTTACCTCATAGGCGAGTACTTTTTAAAAAAGACCGACAGTTTAATAATTTCGTTCTAAAACGAAACACACCACAAATAGTCATCTCATTTACACACACACACATACAACACAACACACACACACGCGTACATTAATTTTACATTAACGACTGTATTATTTTTTTTTTGAGCTGTACTTAATTTCATGTGCTGACAGATTTGACTGTGTTCACTCTATCCGCAACTATTTATGTGGAGGGGGTTGGGGCGAGGGGGGGGTGGTTGGAGATGGTTGCAGTGGAAGTGCAGCTCTTTTAATGAGAGAACATTCCAGAACGGCCTTTAGCTGGTTGTTGCTTGTTTTTGTTTTGTTTTGTTTTTGCTTTCGAGATAATTCTAACAACTTAATTGCAACCAGCTGGTTGGCTTAGACCAAAAAAAAAACATATTTTTATCTCCGACGGGATAACTCGTGATAAATCCATTACACTTATCTTGTTACACTTATCTCACGTTACATTCATCTTGCGGTCTTTTTGCCAGACTCGTTTCATTTTGTGTGATAGGTAATCATAAGTTTTCATGTGTTTTCATAGATTTTTTTTTTACGATGATTCTTTTCTTCTTATTACAAAATTAATTATCAAAGCTTTAAAAAAAAAAAAAAAAAATTCCACTCTGTTTATTGACATCCCATTTTGTTTTCAACTCCACTTGGGAAAAGTTAAAATGTTTGTTTCGTTTTATTATCTTTCCAGAGAAAGTGTCCAGTTCAAAGTTTTTAGTTTCTCCTGTTCATGAACTTTCCAAGTTTTATTATTCTGACCCCAGGATTTATTCAACCATGAAATGAACGTTACAGATTAGCTGATGGTGAGTACATTGTCTGTGTGGTGAGCACATTAAGTTTGTTTGTCTATATGGTGAGTACATTGATATGTTAGGTTAGTCTGTGTAATTAATTGTGTGAGAGTTAAGGTTTTGTATTCGCAATTTAGTTCATCTAACTGGATCTGAAGTTTTATGGCTAATCCAATTCTTTTAAAACTTGCAAAAATGGTTTCAGTGAGTATGTTTGTCCAAAATAGTGTCTAATTTAAAACAAGCAATTAAGCCTGTTCCATTCTGGACACAGGACGTGTTAGCACATTTTCATGTTATGTATCAGTACGTTTGTTAGCTTTCAGTAAATATTTGTAAATTTTGGAAATGTTTATAAATTCAATTGTGTAATGCATATATCTGTAAAAAAAACTATAAAGACGTTTCTTTATATTTGAAAAAAAATTATTGTCTCTTAAATCTAACTACAAGTGGTTTGTGGTTACTGAAATAGGACTCATAATTGAAAACATTCGAAATTATAGTCATTTAATCGTCCGAAAACTCCGTCAATTGTTGCATAGCTCTGATACTTTCAATTAAACTCAGAACACAAGCTTACTATTTCATTTGATGAGTTTCTTAATAAATCTTGGTGAAACTACGTGCTGCAGTATTTCGCACCAAATGAATGGGTTATTGAACGTACAAGGTGTATATATAATATATAAGCCCCTTAGGAGCCCTGAAGCCCGGCCCTCAGAGGTCCTATCGCGAAATGAACTTTTGATGTACACTTGGCAGGCCAAGACCTACAAAATGATATATACATCATGGGTCTAGGACTTATGGTTGTTGAGATATAGGCGCTCTTTATTAATATAGCTTATTTAGTAAAAACGGTACTAAGCCCCCCTTTACGGCCCTCAGAGGTCAGATCGCGAAATGGAAAAAAAGTCATTTCTTGGCAGGCCAAGACCTACAAAATGATATATACATCATAGGTCTAGGACTTATGGTTGTTGAGATTTAGGGTGATGACGGACGGACAGACAGACAGACAGACAGACAAAACGGGGACAATAGAGCATTTTTTTTGCTCTAAAAATATTAATAACTTTTCGTCTCATTGACATAATTAGAAACATCATAGTATAATAACTGGCACCTATTTTTATTAAAAATGAAAACAAAATTCAGCCGCTCTTGTATGTGATTTAATTTTAATTCAAACACAATTCATTAGCTTAATTTCACTATATCTGCACATTAATAAAGATATACTTTTAATAAAAAAACTCATAGAAACCGGGTTCGAAACTAGGCGCTGACATTTGTTTTCTTTTATTCTGGTCTCTGTCAAATTATGAGTTCCATGGAAAATTTATTTCATTGAGAACTTTGACCCCCCCCCCTGCCCTTTCCCAAATAGCAAGGTGAAGGTCATGATTACTGAAACAACCAGGATGACTTACCTTAGTAGCTGTCATGGATTCAATAAGCAATCATTAACAAATATATGATCCTCATAGAGAGACCGATGTAAATTATGGGATGGGTGGGTGGGGGGGGGCGTGTGTCACGTCACGCAACAAGGCGAAATGTTGTTGTTGTAGCGGGTATTCAGGTCATTTTTTTTCTTTCATCTACATCTTTTTTATCCGAATGTCCTAAAATATCGTAGAATGTCCTAGTTCAGGGGTCGGCAACCTGCGGCTCACGAGCCGCATGCGGCTATTTCGATGTCAAATTGCGGCCTAATCAAACACCATAATATTGAAACAAAAAATTTTAGTGGCTCTTTAAAAAAACTGAAAAAAAATGCGAATTTTAACTTTTGGCTCTTCCGTCTTAAAAGGTTGCCGACCCCTGTCCTGGTTGCTTATCGAACCCTTCCTGGGTGCAATTAAAACAACTAACTTGTGGGTCAACATGACACACTTTGCACTAATCGATAAACTTACTTATCGACTTATCATTTCTCCCAGTAGCCATTGGTGCATGTGGCTTTCAGTAGTCAGCGGTTTAAAATTTAAAAAAAAAAAAAATTTTCTCGGACCATTCCATTTATAAAGGGGACGGGTGGTCGTGCGGTGTAGAGCCCTCGACTGTCGACCGGAGGGTCCCGGGTTCGAATCTCAGTTAGAACCTTGGGATTTTTTCAGGTCCTGGTGATAATCCCCAAGTCCACCCAGCTTTAAATGGATGAATTCTACACTTCATCTGCCCCGATGACCCGTTAGGGTTAAGGGAACTTTACTTACTACTACTATTCCATTTATAGCTCGGATGTCACTCAGACACCTTCATGTGAGTTCCACACGAGCCACAGCCGCCCTCAGCCCCGCCCCGCCCCCCCCCCTTTCTCCCACACACACATACCTCCGTCTTCAAGCGAATGTCTACTCACGTCATGTCCGTCACTTTGTTGCTTTAGACAAGTCCTGCTTCCGGTTTCTCACAGGTAGAAAGTGGAACCCGGCGCGTCTTCCACTCGCTGACCCCCATAATAGACTAAACAACCTTTGTAAACCAATTTTTTTGTTTAAACCTGTAACACTGTACTGTAGTGTTGTAAAGCTAAAATTTAGCTTTTACCTTGACACAACATTACTCTTTTTCAATGCGCATTTACCTTGACACAACAACACTCTGTTCTATGCGCATCAAATCGGCCAGGCCTTAAGTTTACACGGTTGACACATTGAATGACTCCCTCGATGACTATGCCAGGTGTTAGTAGAAGAAATGTTAGACACGTAGATTTGTTAAGTAAGTAGATGTGTAAAGTCCCTGTACAGATGAGATGTTCTGTGCCCTTATTTCATCCCCACCATATCCGATGGTGCAACGACCATGGAGGCACCACGGGATACTTAAGGTTGTTTTGGGATTTTAGAGGTCCGAATCAAATCTTCAGGACAGACTTTTGTACTCACCACATACGTGTTAAATGTTCGAAGCCCCAATGGTGCCTCAAGATTGAGGCGTTTGTTAAGACCTTTTCTGTCCTCTTATTCTAGCTCCATGTTTTGTTAAAAATTAGGAGAAAGAGGGAAATAGTTGAGATAAGGATGAACGAGATACATAGAGCCCGTTTGAACTGAGACCGCTAGTTGATCGGAGCCCAAAACCTGTTCTCTGATATTGGCCTTACAACTTCTCGACCACTAGACTTCCTATCTGTCCAAGATGTTAATGTGTTTGCGCCGGTGTATCTAAGTGCATATGTGTATAGTATAGTATTGTGTGTGTGTGTGTGTGTGTGTGTGTGTGTGTGTGTATGTATGTATCGATGGTTGCGTTTCCTGCTGGCATGATGGGACACTCTTTATGAAGGTGGTCAAATTCTCCCCAAATGTAAACAGATGGACAAACATTAAGTTTTGTTGACATGACAGGAATTGTTGTTGTCTTTTTTTTTAAAAACCACGTCAATGACCCAGGGTCATCTCTGCTAGGGAATATTTCTGTCAGAAGTGACCTAGTTCTGGTTCGGTATCTGAGCGAAGAATACCGCGGGTAAACAGATTATTGTGTCAAAACATTGCCGATGACACACTGAGATGTACGCACGCGCTAGCCGATGCGAAGATTGCCAAAACTATAAACCCAACTTGCGTGAGTTCACCTATACCTCCCCCATTATACATCCGCTAATATATCTCATTCAATATGCCTCCCCCATTATACATCCGTCATTATACCTCCTTCAATATACCTCCCCCATTATACATCCGCCAGTATACCTCCTTCAATATGCCTCCCCCATTATACATCCGCCAATATACCTCCTTCAATATGCCTCCCCCATTATACATCCGCCAATATAGCTCATTCAATATGCCTCCCCCATTATACATCCGCCAATATACCTCCTTCAATATGCCTCCCCCATTATACATCCGCCAATATACCTCCTTCAATATGCCTCCCCCATTATACATCCGCCAATATACCTCCTTCAATATACCTCCCCCATTATACATCCGCCAATATACCTCCTTCAATATACCTCCCCCATTATACATCCGCCAGTATACCTCCTTCAATATACCTCCCCCATTATACATCCGCCAATATACCTCCTTCAATATACCTCCCCCATAATACCTTCGTCAATATACCTCCTTCAATATACCTACCTCATTTTACCTCCCCCCCCAATACCGCCATTATACCTCTCCCCATTATGCATCCCCCACTTCAGCGCCCCAACCCTCTCCCCCCCCCCCACATTCCTTGCTTCTATGGTTATAGAGTGTGCGCCTGAGTGTGTGTGTGTGTGTAATTTTTTTATTGCCTGCCACTCTTTCAAGTGATCCGTATGTTCACCGACAGATTCATCCGTACCTTACCCTTCCTCCAATCCCTCTCATCCCTTCCTCTCTCTCTCTCTCTCTCTCTCTCTCTCTCTCTCTCTCTCTCTCTCTCCCATTGAATCTCACGTCATTCAGAGAGTGAGTATCAAACACTGGCACTGTGTCGGGACCCCCCAGGGTGAGTGATGTAGACATTGCACTGTTAAGATAACATCTACATGACAACATCTAGAACATTCAGCTTCGAGGTTTTTTTTTTTTCTGTTCCCCCACCCCCCCCCTAAACCTGTTCCTCGTCTGTTCCCCAGATGTTCCATTCATCTGTTTATATATCTGTCCCTCCGCCCACCCTTTTAGACGTAACCATAAATGCCTCAGCACCCCTTTCCCCCTCCCCTCCAACCCCCATCACCGCATCACATTGTTTAGCAGTCACCTCCCTTGTAATGCCATTATCTGTCAAAATCTGACGTCTCCATTCTGATTCAAAACACACACACACACACACCACACACACACACGCCACACACACACACACCACACTCACACTCACACACACACACACACTCACACACACACACACGCACACAAACACACACACACAGCTGATCCAGTTGAAATGAACAGGGTTAATCTGACCAAAGCCAGACTAGACCGGTTCGTTAAATAATGACTAATGATTGTGTACTGAAGATAGTGGACAATAGTGTTGCAGTAAATAATGTCCGGAATATCTAAAGTGAGTGACAATTCACAAATTGTACAACATTAAAAAAAAATTTAAAGATATACACTTCCCTCTCGCTAGTTGCAGTCTGTCAGAGCGCTCGACTGCTAAATGAAAGGCTTAGAGTTCGATCCCCGGCCGTTTCGGGAACTCTTCTTGAGTTTCATAGGTGCCCAAATGGGTTCCAATATATTTTTGGGGTGGGGGGGGGGCATAAAGAATGATGGACACTGTACTAGCCACATAATTCCATAAATAGCGTGACCATAGAAACGGATGAAATCAACTGTTCCCTGACCTCGATTGTCTGAGAGTATAGGCTGTATATATATAATTGCAACATACAACCTCTCCCCATTATAACATTACATAAATACTTCAACTCCTCTCCCCCCCCTCAAGTAATTCCTCTGTCCCCTCCCCCCCTCAAGTAATTCCTCTGTCCCCTCCCCCTCCTCAAGTAATTCCTCTATCCCCTCCCCCCTCCCTCAAGTAATTCCTCTGTCCCCTCCCCCTCCTCAAGTAATTCCTCTGTCCCCTCCCCCTCCTCAAGTAATTCCTCTGTCCCCCCTCCCTCAAGTAATTCCTCTATCCCCTCCCCCCCCTCAAGTAATTCCTCTATCCCCTCCCCCCCCCTCAAGTAATTCCTCTATTCCCTCCCCCTCCCTCAAGTAATTCCTCTATCCCCTCCCCTCCCTCAAGTAATTCCCCTATCCCCTCCAGCCGACAATAAGATGAAAATGTACGGACATATTTTGTTGTTGTTGTTTTTTTACGTGATCTACATTATGACAACTAACCATCCATTATAACGGACTACAGCCAGTGCCGGATTTACAAACAGGCCGACTAGGCAGTGGCCTAGGAGCCCCGCGAAATAAGGGGCCCCAAAATGTTGAGTAGTATACAAAAAAAATAGAAAGAGCTGCTATTGCCTGTCATATACCAACTGTTAGCGTCGGCCTTTACTGTGGGGACTGTGCACACACACGCACACAATCTCACACACACACACAAAATAGTTCCTTTTGAGACAGTTTAGATGTGTCCAAATTACATCCATTGCCAAATCTTACGTGAAAGTGGAGGCACCGCGATGAATTCCTTGGAACTCGAACTTACACTCTTCAGCACACAGAGTGAGATCACAACCAAAGCTCCGCTTTTAAATACCCAATAAAAAAAGAAGCACATTTCTATCTTCCTTTTTATTTGTCCCATTACATTTTGTTTTAAAAAAAAAAGTAAAAAAATTCGGACATTGTCAGATCGCTGAGTTATTGCTGCACCTAGTCGTTCAGTGTCGACTAGATAATTCTGGTAAACCTTAAAAAAAAACAAAGACATAGTTCCAACAAAGTATAAATTGAACATCTGTTGTTTCTACAACATTAGACTTTTATTTATCAACATTAGATAATTGTGTTCTAGATTTAGAAATGTCACCTCAGAGAAAGAGAGAACAAAAATTGTAAGTAAATCTGGATCATTACATTGGAGAACATCCGTCTATTGTTTTTGTTTTTTGTTTTTATTTACATTCACTATTTTTTTTTTTAATTCTTGTTGAAATGTTTAATTAAAATGGAGGACATTAAGAAAATTCTCCAGCATAAAAGTAACCTTAATTGTTCGATTAGATTGACACCGGTGCGTGTGTCTCTTAGATACTTTAAACCACTAGTGTGACGGTTTCGCTGTGGTGCTCTTCTCTCATCCCCAACGTAGTCAAGAGTGCAATGACCATGAGGGCAATCGAACCAGGGACCCTCAGGTCGACAGTTGAGCGATTTACCTCACGACCATCTGGTGGGGGGGGGGGATTCTAATATCTCAGCGTACTTTTTATTCTAATTCATACACTTCATGCTATTTATCTGGACTATAAGGGGGGGACGGATGGCCGAGGGGCGTAACTAAGGCTCCAGGGTTCGAGCATCGTTATTCTTTTCAAGTCCTGGTTAATGCTCCCAGGTCCACCAAGCTTTAGAAGCGTAACTGACTTAAGTTGGGGAGTTAAAGACGGCTAGCCACACAACCTAAAGCGTACCTAGGAGGGGGGGTCCCCCGGGCCCCAGCTTGAGGGGGCCTACAATTTTTTACTTTAAATATTAAGTACATTATCTTATGTCATGTTGTCGATTGTCAAAATGCAGCCCCCCCCCCAAATAGGCCGATCCCCTCGGACCCCCAAATCCATAGGTTCGGCACTGCACACAACCCCTTCAGTGGGTACTGAAGACGATTAACTCTACACTATACCTTACGACTGAAGTACAGAGTTATTCTAAAAAGTAGCGCTTTTCAAGTTAGATGTTTATTATATTGTTACGACCCTCTCGGTGCGCACCGTAGTCTACAGAGTGAACGCGATGACGCAGTATTAGAAGTGACGTAGAAGCCGGCAAGAGACTGGCCATGTTATTGTTGTTGTCTATGTCTTTGTTGATGAATAGTAAATACTCTTGGAATTCACGCCTGTGTGTTATTTTGATTTTATAAACAGAATTAAGAGTTGTAGCAATATGATACATATTAC
The DNA here is from genome assembly GCA_021962125.1 of Bulinus truncatus. Taxonomy (NCBI): domain Eukaryota; kingdom Metazoa; phylum Mollusca; class Gastropoda; family Planorbidae; genus Bulinus; species Bulinus truncatus. Next base: position 7,910,786 of record JAGDYQ010000011.1, read on the forward strand.
TTAAATCTTACTACAGTAGGTAGCGGTTTCTGATTGTACAAAATATACTAAGCAATATTTCTAAGTGATCATTTTGCATTTCAAGAGATATAAAACAGATATTACATAGATGGCAACCCATGTGAAAGGTTTGGTATCCGAACAAAACTAAAAATTGAACTATTAAAGTTTTGTCCCTTGTGCGGATGGGGTGTCCAACACTTGTAAAAATCATCAGTTGTAGATTTATTGATTTTTTCTGTCTATGGATATTAATAGAGGTAGTTAACCATCATAAGCAATGTCTATAACAAATCAGACAGACTCACACACGCACATACAAACATCCATACTATGTAAACAAAGTCTTAAAATAAAAAATAAAATGCTGTCATACACTGCCGAAAAATTTCTGGTTTTCCGGTAAACCGATTCGAACTATTTTTGTGTGTCTTCCCACCACGTCAGACCGGCCAAGAATCCCGGGTCACAACCCATCAACATTATCGTATTGCTTCTACAAAGACGGGCAATTAAGTCCTGGGGGGGGGGGGAGGGGGGGGAAGCCATTTTGTTTTTGTTTTCATTGCGAGTGTTAACCCCTCCCCTTCCTCCCTCCCTCCACGGATGTATTGTATCGAGGGAAAAAGTGTGTGTGGTGGGGGGGGGTGCACATCTTCCCATAGCGTGGCGCAGCTCTTGAGTCATTGTTTGAACGAGGGCAGACAATCTTCATTGATGAGCACACATACACACACATAAAAAATGATAGAGTTGTCCCCCTCGTTATATTTTGCTTTAACATGAAAAGATATAAAAACAACAAACTAAACAAACGAAACAAAAACAAAAGACAGGGGGGAAGTTTAGGGGAGGGGGGATTTTGTTTAATACGTCACAATTTGTGTGTTGTAGTTTTGTTTTTATGATGATTGAGGAAATTTCGTTCCGTTTATTTTTTTTATTCAAGTGTTCGCAAACACACACAAACACACACACACAGGCACACTGTTACACGTTTTGTACATTGTTTAGTTTTAAAAGATTTATGTGTGGATGTGTGCTTGTTATTGAATGCATGCGTGTGTGTTTGTGAGTAAATGTGCGCGTCTATGTGTGTGTTTGTGTGTGTGTGTGATACGTCTTTTCTTTTTATTTTTGGTATCATTGTGTATATCTTCAGTCATTTACATAAACAAAATATCTTTTTGTCCATTTCACCACCCCTCCTCCCTCTCCCTTCCCCTCCCTTCCACCCGCCATCTTTATGAAGTATTTAGCCGCTGGTGTATTTTATCAAAACATCTTGATCCCCTGTGTGTATGTGTGTGTTTGTGTGTGTGTGTGTGTGTGAGTGAGTGAGTGAGTGTGTGTGTGTTGATTGAGTTACACGTATCTCTGCCAAAGCACTCTCGTATATGCATGAATTATGTCTATATGTCTGTTTGTACGAGAATAGGTCCCCCCCCCCACCGCGTGTGTCACACAATATTTTAAGATGTTCAGAGTGGTTCATTAGATTAAACACACATATACATAGCCCACACATATTTAGTGTAACTCTAGGGACAAATTTTACTAATGGACAGATGTAATTAGAAATTCGAATAATCAGACTTTGATTTCCCGTTTGTCTTTTTTTTTTTATTCTTGACTTTTTTACCGTTACTTTTTTCTTTTTTCAACCCCATTTTGTTATTTCGCTGTTGACATTTTTACTGTTGACATTTTCACTACAGACTTTTTTTTACTATTTTTTTTACCTCCTGTTTACATTTTTACCGACTCCCGTTTTTATTTTATTATCAAAATATACAAACAAATACAAGCTATATAATAACTATATAATAATAGGCTGTTCATTGGGAAAACATTGAGTTCGATCAGGGGCAGGCAAAAAGTTTGACCCGCGAGCCACATTGTTTCTTAAATTTGACAGAAGGGCCGCACAAAAAGGTCCGTGTGTCTACAAGAGACGCTAGGATGGAGATTCACGTCATAACACTGTTAATAGACTAAAATCAGCATCATAGGCATACTGCATTCTCCAGGGGTTTAGTAAAATTAGACATTCATACATGCTCGCAAACATAATATATATAGAAGCGGTGTGGGCTCTGCGTTAAATCGAAAGTAAAGAATAAATACAACAGTATTCCAGTTTAAAATGCAATCCTAAAAAAATCGGATCGGCCCGAAACCAAAAATAACCTAGCCTACCTATCAGGCTTCAGGGGATATAACTCTATGCAAAGATTTTGCAGGGTACACCTAGTATATAAATAATAACGTTTTGGCGCCCTTGGAGAACTCTATAAAAATTAACAAAGTAAGACAAGCACAGCCTTGCCGAAGTGAATGGGTTTGCGGGCAGACCGCCCTTCCATAGTTACGCCCCCCACCCCCCCCCACCCCCCATCCTCTAACTCAATCTGAACCTTCTTTAACCCCGCCACGCACCTATTTTAGGCTCACTCTTCATCAACTATCACGCCCCCCCACTCACACGCCTAAACTCTGAGCCTTATGGAAACATCTGGTCGTGCTGTACGTCAGTCAGCGGGAGTTCCTTGGGATCCAGGTGGATTCGCGCAGGTACAGCCCCTAAAGTTGTCATGCCCCGGGCACATACATTTCGCTGTGCGCGCGTGTATGTTTGTGCAGGGACGTGTGTTTTTTTTATGTGTGTGTGTCTGGGACCGCCCATCTTCTGTGTACATCTCGGCACAAACAATGCTCACCAGCAATAAGGATCATGTCAGCTTTGGCCTCGGGGCGGGGGGTGGGGGGGGGTCGGGCGCGACATCTTGAACATGGCCCCCAACCACCTTAACGGCTGTCATTCTACGTGAGATACGATAATAGACATTGTTGAAATAAAAGTAGACTTTGTTGAAATACAAATAGACACTTTAGAAATAAAAATAGACATTTTGTAAAGTACTTGACTAAAATAGATATTTTGTAAAGTACTTGACTAAAATAGACATTTTGTAAAGTACTTGACTAAAATAGACATTGTGTAAAGTACTTGACTAAAATAGACATTTTGTAAAGTACTTGACTAAAATAGACATTTTATAAAGTACTTGACTAAAAAGAAATAAAAAAAAAGAAATAATTATACAATTTTGAAATTTTTTATGAGTATTTAATGGAAACAAAAATATTCTAAATAAATTACAAAATCAAACAAAAAAAGGGACCATGTTCTCCGATCTGTTCTTTTATATTTGGGGGGGGGGCGGGGTCCATTGGTATATATTTTCAGACATATTTTGGGTCACGAGACCAATTATATGTAGGGGCTTTTAGGCAGTAGAATTTATTTAAAATTAACACTAAAAGGAGGCCCGTAGTTCAGGGCAGCAGCCAGAAAATCCAGCACTCCCCCCCCCCGACAAACGATAAAAACTTAAGCCCTTCTGGTCACGTCCATCTGAGGCCTTTAACGAGACGAATCCCTGACGTTAGTTCCGGTCGCCTCTCACTTGAGGCGGCGCTGATGTGGTAATAAGGGGGGAGGGGAGGGGGGGGCGAAGCAATCGTCTAGTGTCCCTATTCACCAGAACTCCCCCTGGAATTATGCACAAGGTAGATAGATTGATTTGTGTGTTTCAATTGTTGGGTTTTAAGTTTTAAATAAAAGTGCCCGAGCAACTTAATGCATTTATTTGACGAACGTATTTCTATAAAATAAAAACCAAGATTCATACATTAGATAAACCGAGAATAAACTTTGAAACTAATTATTTCTTAAGAGTTTATTGTATTCCGAAAACACATTCAAATTATGTCAATAAATCTCTTTGGGATTTCCCCACTGACATTTACAAGTTGACAACAGAATAATTGGAGTTTTACTAATTTAGATAGAAGTATTGTATATGTTTTCTTGCGAGCCTTGTGGAGCTTTTGAATTCAAGTAATTAATATTGAACTCAAGTTGATGTTGGTCTATCGTTGGTTTTGAAAGATATACAGTATCAACACCCGTAATTAGCCACAGTACAGGAGGTGCCACTAACGCCATTTACTGCCGCTGAACTGAGTGTCCAGTATCCACTTATCGACTTTAAAAAGGACTTGTCCGTACCCTTGTCCTACGTGAGTAAATGAGTCAAATGTGCCTACAGTGTGGCCTGGCAATCCATCCACAAGTGTGCAGAGAAGACCATAATATTATTCATTTTATGATTCACTCCCCTTCACCCCATTTGAACTCTCCATCCCTATCCTCCCCTCCCCCTAACCCCACCCCCCCCCCAGGGCCAACACACCATTCCTTGCATACACAGCTTCCTTAAAACAAACAAAAAAAAACCCACTTGTAACACATGTCTGGCTATTAATTGCTGATTATTGTGATGACAAGATCATTATTTTAATACTCCTACCTCCTACTACATCCCCACCTCTCTCCCCCCCCCCGGTCCTCGCGCACACACATACTTGCACCTCGGCTAACAGTCAAATCAGGGATGGAGGGAGAGGAGGGTGAGGGTTGGGTGTTGATAAGTGATGGTCAGGGCTGGTACCTGAAGGGCATGGGCATATTTATGGGGGGGGGGTCGCAAGGGGGGGCATTTGCTCCCCCCCCCTTACATTTAAAAAAAATGTCATAAAGTTGTTATTTGCCCCCCCCCCCCTTACATTTAAAAAAAATGTCATAAAGTTGTTATTTGCCCCCCCCTTACATTTAAAAAAAATGTCATAAAGTTGTTATTTGCCCCCCCCCCTTACATTTAAAAAAAATGTCATAAAGTTGTTATTTGCCCCCCCCCCTTACATTTAAAAAAAATGTCATAAAGTTGTTATTTGCCCCCCCCCTTACATTTAAAAAAAATGTCATAAAGTTGTTATTTGCCCCCCCCCCTTACATTTAAAAAAAATGTCATAAAGTTGTTATTTGCCCCCCCCCTTACATTTAAAAAAAATGTCATAAAGTTGTTATTTGCCCCCCCCCCCTTACATTTAAAAAAAATGTCATAAAGTTGTTATTTGCCCCCCCCCCCTTACATTTAAAAAAAATGTCATAAAGTTGTTATTTGCCCCCCCCTTACATTTAAAAAAAATGTCATAAAGTTGTTATTTGCCCCCCCCCCTGGAAAATTTTTGTCCCCCCCCCCCCGGAAAAATTCCTAGCGACACCCATGCCTGGGGGGTGGGGTGGGGTGGGGTGGGTGGCTCTTGGTCAGGGTAGGTACGCGGTGCCCTTGTCGCTCTGTCATTTGTGACTAAGGACTGTGAGAAGAACATGATCATGTGTGTTGTTGGGGAGGGGGGAAGGGGAGAGAGAGAGAGAGAGAGAGAGCATACATTGGGCCAATGGTGTTATCGTGTGGTGCGGGTTAAATTATGTCACTGTGCTGTTTCAAGGAGGTCGGGCAAATAGCTATTAATTATTTATGACCAAAATTGTGCAGCGGTCCCCCCCTCTCCCCTCCCCTTCGCCGCCCCTCATTGTGTCGCTGAAGGAGGAGGCAGAGCTTACAGTTTATTGGACCCAAGAGGACATGGCTGTATACCCCCGGGAATGGCAGGAGTCTCTCTCTCTCTCTCTCTCTCTCTCTCTCTCTCTCTGGTTTTTTCTCTCCTTCTTTCTCTCTCACTCCCCCCTCTCTCTCTCTTTCTCTCTCCCTCCCTATACATTATTAAATATTTCATCGCATAATCCCATAATTGTGGATGACTCAAGACGAACAATCTCCCTTCCACATTTTTTTAAAAATATAAAAATCGATTTTTGGCCAATTTCGGGCAATTAATAAGATTTATTAAAATTTAATATAAAAGTGGGGGGGGGGTGATTTACAACTGGCAAGGTTCTACCCTGGTTCTAGTGGGCGTGGCTTCCAAGGACGTAATCTACCCACGATCTAGTGGCTGGGTATATTGGGTATTTAGTCATTTCTTCTGTGAGTGGGGGAATTCTATTTGTATCTATAATGTTTTATATACTTTATTCTAACTGCAATAGACTCAAAAGTCTCAGTAGTGGCGCTATTATTGTGCCCGAATAGATTATAGGTTCCGGTCCCAGGAATACAAATGACCGGTGGTCAATTCACCCGATCCGGTGGGTAGGCTACATTAGGCTCTGTCTTCTGTGTGGTCTCCATAGTCACCGAGTGATAAAGAAAAAGGGGAGATAAAGTGGCTGATGATGTCGATCAGTTCGCAGTAAGCCACGAGTTTCGAACCCTAGAGCTACACTAGTTACCTGTAGGCCGTCCGTCGTAGCATCGGCTCCAGTAGAGATGTAAAGAGAACGCTGCAAAATTAGTCCAATAGTGGCTTCAGGAGTCCACCATGAGTCCAATAATGGCTACAGGAGTCCACCATGAATCAAGAGATGAACATAACTCATTTTAAAAATTTTCATTTGACAATTATTCTAATAATGTTTACAAAATACTGACAATAGTCACTCATGGTAGTACTGACAATTGTCACTCATGGTAATACTGATAATAGTCACTCATGGTAATACTGACAATAGTCACGCATGGTGACCTCTTTGACTCCTTGACCCAGTTTATATGTAACAAATAGTATATAAAAGTCATGACTCCCTTGATAAACATCTGTTACGTCCTTACACCATACACAACAGTCAACTTAATTTACGTCAGTGAACGTACAAAATAAAATAAAGACTTCTCTTATATCAAAAACAACCTCGCTACCATGGCGGTCAGTATTATAAAAGCCCTTGTACCACGCTCGCGTCACTCGTAGTGATTTAGTCATTTATTAGTCGTACCACGCTCGCGTCACTCGTAGTGATTTAGTCATTTATTAGTCGTACCAGTGAATGAATAACTCGGTACATCATTGCCCTGCGTCATCATCATTACTTTGTGTACATATTTTCTTCCCCGGCAGTCGGAGCGGAGCGGACTCCTGGTTCGTCGCTGGTTTTGACTTAGACCAATTTGTACTGTTTTTATTAGCACCTTGAGTACTGGTTATACATTCTCCTCTTTCCGTTCGCCCCCCCCCCACCCCAATCTTCCACCCCCCCCACCTCCCCATCCACAATTCCTTCACGCCCCTTCTTTCCCCCCCCCCCCCAACATATTTGCATTATCTCTAATTAGTCATAGACAAGAGAGGACGACGTGAGTGCTAGGTAGGTCACATGTGTGAGTGATCTAAAGCCTTACAGCTCCTGGGGCAAAATACCGCCACTCAAGGAGAACCATATACACAGAAATACCTGGATACTCACGGAGAGAGACAGATGGTGAGTATGTCATGAGAAACATACAAGGCGGGGGCAGAATTTGTACATATATCTATATATCTCATTTATAATGAGTAAGTAAGTAAGTAAAGTTCCCTTAACCCTAACGGGCCATCGGGGCAGATGAAGTGTAGAATTCATCTGTTTCTATAACCTCGGCATATGAAGGGATTGTGTGGTGAGCACAACGCCCAGCCGCCTTTACTTCCCCAACTTTAAGTCAGGTACCCGTTTAAATCTGGGTGGACTTGTCTGACAACTTTGAAACACATTTCACCAGGGAAAATTCCCAGGGTTCTCACCGAGGATCGAACCCAGGATTCCCAGGTCGACAGTCGAGTATCTACACCACTCGGCCACCCGTCCCACTTTATAATGAGGCGGGACAGAATTTGTAAATATATCTATATATCTCATTTATAATGAGGCGGGGACAGAATTTGTAAATATATCTATATATCTCATTTATAATGAGGCGGGGACAGAATTTGTAAATATATCTATATATCTCATTTATAATGAGGCGGGACAGAATTTGTAAATATATCTATATATCTCATTTATAATGAGGCGGGGACAGAATTTGTACATATACCTATATATCTCATTTATAATGAGGTTTCTTCTGTGACAACAAATTAGAAACCTTTTAATTCTGTCAAGTAACCGAGTGATCATTAGTTGATACTTTGATTGTCCGTAAGGGGCCCCCTCTGAAAAATATTAGGGCCTTTCAAATTTAACTGTTATGGGCTCCTCATTGACTAAAGTTTTATTGGGCCCTTCTTTCAGTTTTCTAAAAAATATTGCATACACAATAATTTAATTTAACTGTTCGATGTTTTCAAATGCTCAACTACAGTATTCTATTGCACCTGGAGACTAGAACTGCTGTCTATCTAGCGTTGTTTACTCCCTACATTTTGTAGATGAAAACATTACAAGATACACTTATTTCTCGTTAAAAAAAACCCTCAAAAACATCGTTAAATGTTGTCATGTTAAATATATATATATATATATATATATATATATATATATATAATATTAAATATGTATACGACCTTGACCTCGTTAAAATATTTAGTTTTTAATTAAAAGTGTGGCGGGCTGCGGAAAAAAAAATAGAGCATGGATATATAGAACAAGCAACCGGCATGTGTCTTGTGTTAATTGTAAAGGATCCATAGCGAGCTCATCGAACGAGGGCATATAGTGTGTGTGTGCGTGTGCGTGCGTGCGTGTGTGTGTGTGTGTGCCTTAGACTTATGCTGGACTGGATTATGTTTTATGTAATTATCAAAATGAAAGTTTTAATGAATCTGATCGATGATAATCATAAACAGATTTTTCTTTTTTTTTTTTGGGTTGCAAAATTTGCCAAAGGAAGAAGAAAGTATTAACTCTATCAGTTCCGCCAGAAGCATGGAATTATGGGAACAAGTTTGAACCCTCGACTGGGTCTCAATTAACTCGAGATTCTGGACATCGTTACAGCTAAAAAGTAAACAAAAAAAAATAAAACAACAATAATGACGAAAAACTTACACATTGGGTCTCTGTTACTCTCTATCTTTATAGGTGTGTGTGTGGGGGGGGGGGAATTGAATGGCTGGATGGATGGAGTGGATGATGGATGGGTGGAGGGATAGAGTGAGGGAGGGATGGATGGGTAGGTGAATGGATGGATGGATGAGATAGATTACATTAGATAGATTAGATTAGATAGATTAGATAGATTAGGTAGATAGATAGATAGATAGATAGATAGATAGATAGATAGATAGATAGATAGATAGATAGATAGATAGATAGATAGATAGATAGATAGATAGATAGATAGATAGATAGATAGATAGATAGATAGATAGATAGATAGATAGATAGATAGATAGATAGATAGATAGATAGATAGATAGATAGATAGATAGGTCGTTGGTTGATTGATAATTGTATTTTACATCATTTTTTCTTTGAATGCATCCCATTATTGCAATTTTTAAGCAATTCTTTTCTTTGGCAAGTCGTGAAATCGCTCTCCACGTACAAGTATAATACATATCCTCCAATGCGAACATGAGTAATTCAGGTAACTCTGGAAAGATTTACACGCTGCAATTAAACCCCCCTCACCTACGTAAAACGAGTCATTAAATGCGCCAAGCAACGTGAACCGAACGTAAGATAACAGATTCTACATCCTCACCAAACTCTTTTATGCCTTAAAATAAAAAAAAAGAAGAGTTAAAAAAGAAACTGCAAGAAGCGCGCGGACATCAAAAAAAGAAATAATTAAGTTAACAGTGAAAGTATGGTGTCTCTTACGTGCCATAACACTGCATTATGGTTCACTTTGACTAATTCTTTCTTGTAGGGAGCGACCGATATGCCTTTTTACCGATAGTCCAATACAAATATTTTCCCCCAGCATTTTTACCGATACCGATACCGATATTATCTTTTTAGGGGCTGTCCATTATTTATGTCAACAAATTTTTGGCGATTTTTACCCCCCCCCCCCAATTCACCTTGTCAACAACTTGTCAAACTTTCCGAGACCCCCCTATAAAATTACGTCAACATTTGATTACGCCCCCCCCCCCCCAAAAAAAAAGTTGGCTTCCAAAATGTTTTTGTGGCAAAATTAGTAGGAATATAGTTAGTTTAATTAAAATACTGAATGTTAAACGAGTGTGTAACACAGAACTACAAACGCTGCTTAATTTTCCTATTTATTAAGTAATTATATTAAATTAAAAAAAGTAACATTGTTGACGTCAACTTTTCTTTACTTCCCCCCCTCCCCCTTGTTAACAATTGTCAAAAATGTTCTGACCCCCCTCCCCCCTATTTTGTTGACGTAATTAATGGACAGCCCCTTAAGCAACAACAATGCCAAACACGTGTTATTCTCGTGTTGTATGACGTATTTTGTAACACTTCGCCCACGCGTGTCTTGTTCATCCCCCCCCGATACCGATATTTTTTTTTAATCAACAACAATGCCAAACACGTGTTTACTTCGTGCTACAGCCAATGACGTATGTCAACCCATGCTTACCCCTTCCCTGTCATATTTCGTGACACTTCGCCCACACGTAAGTCTTGTTCCCCCCCCCCCCCAACTTCCCATCCCAAAAAAAATACACACAGATGTTCACTAATTGTGTCATTCAAGGTCATACATTAGAATTAAGAAATGCCAATCCTATTGTTCCAAGGTCATATCGCTGAAGCAATCTTTGTGGACGTGACAATTTCTGTGTACGGGTTTTATTTTTTCCTTTTTTTTAAAAAAAAATCTTGTCTGATCTGGTTATAGAATTGGGTTATTTACTGATTTTTTTTTCTCCAACTCTGTTGTGAAAAAAAAAAAACAATGGTCCGACAGTTAACCCATAGTGCCAATATCGGTTCGACTATCGGTCGCTCCCTACAACAATCGGCCGATCCGATATTAACCGATAGTGCCAATATCGGTCCGAAACCGATACCGATCCGATTATCGGTCGCTCCCTACTTTCTTGTGGGCGTCTTTAGTTTAGATTCACTTTTTCATTTACGGCGAGGCGAAGCCGAGTTCTGATATTCATCTTGATATAAAACTTGCCTTTTAATAAAAATAACAAACAAACCGCTTGACGTCAGATCTCTGAGCGAACTTCATGAAGCCTCACTTGAACCCATGACCCCTAGGTTGAGTACATATTTGTTGCTGCCAGAGACCGGGGGGGGTGGGGGGTGGGGAGAGGATAAGACGAAAGAAAAATGGTGGGATGGGTTGGGGGGAGGAGTTGGACTATTTGTTTTGTCCCATCTTCCATTCTCTGTTATCTTCGTCCAGATAAAGCCAGACGTCGTTGAGCGGGGTCAAACGGTATGTTGTTTCAAACTCCCAATGATTTTTTTCCCCCTTCTCTTTGCTGGTCTGCGTTATAGCCTGTCAGGATCATGTTATTGTTTTATATGTATATATACGAAACTAACCAGACTGTTTACTGACACTACATCAGTGGTTCCCAATCTTTGAGCAATTAGAGTAGGCTGTCGTATTTTTTAACGATCTGTACAGAGAACACAAGCAAACAGACAAGAATAACAGAAAGTTAAACCCAGAAATAACGATTTTACACGACCATTACTGATGTGTGTGTGTGTGTGCGTGTGTGTGTTTGTGTGTGTGTGAGAAGTCCCTGTAAGGATGAGATGAAATCTCTTAGATCCTATAAAATAATATAAAAAACACTAGTGGGACGGTTTTTATGGTGCCCGTCTTTTCATCCCCACCATAGCCTATAGTGCAATGGCCATGGAGGCACCACGGGAGATATATCGTGAACTTGTGCCAATACCTGGAACCAGGTACCTTCAGGTCGACAGTCGAGGGCTTTGCCAGACGACCATCCGTCCCCCCTCAACCATTACTGGTAGAACTATTTTACCCGCGCACACAACCAGACCAGCCATTGGTCGACTACGGCACATTTCAAATTGAAGCGCAGGACTAGCCTCGTATGTTGTGACGTTTGCTTCAAATGTGCATTGGTTTATGTTAAAACTCCATACATCGACTCACGGTCCGGCCCACCGGACAACATTATTCGCTTTACAAACCAATATATACTTTTATGTTGCGCACCGAAATTTAATAAAATGTTCTTTCACATTTGCGCACAGCCAATACCTTTAGCCGCACCCAGAGCTGTAGCTAGATAGTGTGACTTGCGTGTTGATGAGAAAATTGCTTTTTTTGTTTGTTTGTATAGAATATTGTATTATATATCGGCCTACACATTCGCTGCTATCGAGGGCTACAATGGCTCGAGGCACCACGGGGGATTAGACATTTATGCAGGCAGACTGCTTCCTGGCAGCGAAAATGTTGGAATATTTCTACATTTTATATACCTGCAACTACTCATACCCTAAGTGGAAAGTTTGCCACTTCAGGGACATGTTATTCGCTACCTACCCACATTCCGGAAATTCCGTTTCGATGTAAGAGTCATGGGGGAAAACATGATCATAAAGTATATTTGTATTACAGAGTGTTAACATATGAGTAGTGGTATGTTACTACGACATGTGCAGTACTAAGTATATATGTAGAAATGGATGTTAGTACGAAGTGGTACACATGTAGAAATATTTCCAAAAAAAAAAAAACGAAGTTTACGTTTAGTACGAAGTATATGGTTAGTACAAAGTATATGTTTAGTACGAAGTATATATTTATTACGAAGTATATGTTTAGTACGAAGTATATGTTTAGTATGAAGTATAGAATACGATGTAAACATGTACTACAGTCATATGTGTCGCAGATAGTATACATTTAGAAATATTTGTGGTGCGAAGTTCATATGAAGAGTACGAATTATACTTGTAGGAACATGTTTAGTATGAAGTATAACTTTTAAAATGTTTGTGGTACGAAGTGTACATTACAATAGAAATTTATCTATGTATTATGAAGTATTCATTTAGAAATGTTATTACAAAGTATAGTGTAGTAATAAGTTTAGTGGTATGTTATGACAAAGTATACGTGTAGTAATATGTTTAGTGGTATGTTATGACAAAGTGTACGTGTAGTAATATGTTTAGTGGTATGTTATGACAAAATATACGTATAGTAATATGTTTAGTGGTGTGTTATTACAAACTATACGTATAGTTACATGTTTAGTGGTATGTTATTACAAACTATACGTATAGTTACATGCTTAGTGGTATGTTATTACAAACTATACGTTTATTATGAAAAAAGCACTTCTGCGAGACTCGAACCTTCAATTATACTTCCTTCCTATCAAAATTACCACTCGGCCATGCCTGATTTGAACATTTTAAGGACGTCCTGGTTCGTTTTAAAGTTTTCCAAGGCACTTAACTCTGTTTATTATCTTCTTCGACGTGACTTATTAACTCCCCTTCCTTGACCGCATCTATACACGACCGCCTTGGCATGAGTTAAAATGGCCGTGATTCATTGCACATTTCGAGGTAGGGACGTATGAACATCACCAGCTACAACAATAGCTACCTGGAAACACCTGTCGCCCACCTGCAGTGTTCAGCCAGGTGACAGTGTAAAAACTAAAGGGAACATCGTCGCAGTGTACCTGAAGTAACCATAAAATGCCCATTACAATCCTAACAAGCGCACTTTCCTCCCCTTAAAGATATCAAGGTCCGGATTTGTGATAAGGCGTTACTGTGATCGACCATCATATACAGTGGATTCCGCTTAATTGGGACACAGCTTATTTGGGACAGCCGCTTATTTGGGACAAATCTCAAAGAAACCAAACCAAGAAGCCAATAGTAAATTTGTATGTTTAATTGGGACAGCCGCTTAATTGGGACAAAAAGCCTGGGTCCCGATGTGTCCCAATTAAGTGGAATCGACTGTATATGGAAAATTCACACCTCACAACTATATAAAGACTTTTCTGGTTTAAGCCTAATGGTGAACGATATATGGCAGTATTTCTCAAACCTTTGCGATTCACAACCCCTACTAAGGTCTAAGACACCTGCCCAATTCTCAAGACACACATGTAAAAGAAAAAAAAAATTAGGTACATTTATTCTCGACTTCTGTAATTGTTAGATTTTTTTTTTTGGGGAGACCCATATCAGATGAGCTCGTGACCATCACTCTGATATCCGCTGGTTTATAGCACATTCACGCAAAAAACAAAATTATCTCCTAATCAGGGAAACCTATTGTTTCCGTGCCATCGATAACCAAACAATTGGCTCTCTCCCCCCTCCACCCAACAACATACGCCACCACCACCCTCCCTCCCCCAAACCAACAAGTCAAAAAGATAACAGCCATAAGGGTACGGCGCCCTGACACTGTTCACCGAGCCCTCGGCCGAAGATTTACCACGCACCGTGACACGGTTTATCTGTCCTGGCCACGTCACGTGACCGGCGTCGTTACTCAGTCTGACAGGATGGGGGGACACGACCGCACCGCGCCTCCTGGAATCGGTTGAGCCGACCGGTCGGCCGGCCTGCCGTCGCTCAATGCAGTTTTATGACCGGCCATTGTCCAAATCGTAACTTGTTCCTAGCTGTGACCTAATGGGTGGACGATGAAGTGAATTTAACCAACCCAGATATACACACACAAACACGATGTAACTACATTAACAGAAATAGCAATCTACGTTCAACATTGACAGACTAGTGACCACATTGTTCAAAATTGATGGACTAGTGACCACATTGTTCAACATTGACGGACTGGTTACCACATTGATGACCACATTGTTCAAAATTGACGGACTGGTTACCACATTGATGACCACATTGTTCAACATTGACGGACTGGTTACCACATTGTTCATCATTGATGGGATACGGACCATATAGTTCAAATTGTTCTTTACATTTAAATTGATGTCATTTCATGTAAAATACTCCATCCAACTGGCTCTTGGTCCAGTTCTGTCTAAATTGAGAACACCTATGTCGCCTGCGGTTTAAAAAGTTCACCCACCCAGACCTGATACCAACGCTATTTGATCTTGACTATCGCCCGGCTACTGATTTCTTTGATTTCTCCATTCAGACGAGATCTGGATATTTTATAGAATTGATCCCTGCCAGGTTGTCCAACGGCCATCCACGTATTTGAAAACTACGTTGAGATATTATTTTTGTAATTGCCTAATGGTTTAGTTATCAGACCGCTGACACCTCTCTCACACACCTAGACTTGACCAGGTACTAGAAACTAAAAGTGCCACAACCGTAACAAGCCATTCAAACTGGAAATAGGAACACATCAAGTATTGCGCCACCTGGCATATTTCAAAACTTCAATGGCCTTTCCTCTTCTTTTCACCTGTGCCAGATTTTTGTTCTCGCAAAATATCGCGTTCAATTTTTTTATTTTTTGTCAACTTACTTTTGTTTTTTTTTTATTTAACTGATTCGCCCACTTTACATCTGTGTCTTTATTGACTTTCTTTTCATCTACTAAATTGAATCTTGTTTTCGTTCAATTTTTTATCTTCTTTTTTATTCTTTTCATTGTCTGTCAGGCAGTCTTTACATCTTGACTTGTGTTAAAATTAAGTGGTCCCAACGGTGAAGATAAGTTTGTGAGCTTAACTTCTTTTACATTGAGCAGATTTAGTTATGGGGAAGGTGGTGTGGAGGGGGAGGGGGGTCGTCACTAATTGTGTGGCAGCGACATTGCAAGCCCGGCCAGCGTTGTGTGTAGGCTGCCGGATTGAGCCTTAACGTCACCATCTCATATTCCTTATTATGACTCAAGGTTGGACGTAATCTGGGCGAGGCGCAATTCTTCAAATGCTAATATCTTTCTCTGGCAAATTATATCTTTTGATGTAAGCTTTTCAGAGTGTTAGGTGAATGCCCTAGTTTTGCCTGGTAGTCCCTCTATCATAAGTAAACTAACCAGACACTGCTGTAATGTAAGAAAAAATTTTCTATTTTTTTTTTTTCAAACATTGCAAATGTGACGTCCAGTTCGGTAAAGCCTTTTTCCTGACATTGACTTGAATAAAAAATAATGCTCTTAAAATTATTTAGCAGCTTTTCATAATTGTTAAATAAGCATTACTGTTAAATAAATGGGAACTACTGTTAAATAAATAGACATTACTGTTAAATAAATAGGCATTACTGTTAAATAAGTGGGAATTACTGTTAAATAAATGGGCACTACTGTTAAATAAATAGGCATTACTGTTAAATAAATAGGCATTACTGTTAAATAGACATTACTGTTAAATAAGTAGACATTACTGTTAAATAAGTAGACATTACTGTTAAATAAGTAGACATTACTGTTAAATAAGTAGACATTACTGTTAAATAAGTAGACATTACTGTTAAATAAGTAGACATTACTGTTAAATAAGTAGACATTACTGTTAAATAAGTAGACATTACCGCAATCCAACATTATCTCCAACCCCCCTCCCCCAATCCCAATTCTAAACCTTAGGAGAAAAAAAAACTTCCAAGTTAATAAAAGAAAGAGGATCGTTTCGCGAGATGTGTCCTACAGGCTAATCTGAATCTAGAAATCTAATCTTGTAAGGAAAAAAAATTACAAGACATTCCCCCGTCCCCATATTCTACAACTTTCCCCAAGCCCATGTTTTTAGCTCCAAGACGCTTGGTTGATGATCTAAAGACAAAAATCTCGTTCTGTGAGCTAATCATTTAATGAGCTGAGCGTCTCTAAGAAGATTCTTGACACAGGCAATTGTACAGAGCTCATAACACACACAAAAAAACTGTTGGGGTTTTGTTGTCGTTGTTGTTTGTTCTTATCTCTGTGACTCACCTCAAAACATTTTGGTTCAACAAATGCAACCATGAGTGGGATGGAAATATGGTTCTGATGGCGTCATTGAAACATGTCAAGTTTATTTATAAGTGTGTGTGTGTGAGAGAGAGAGACGTTTTCTCAATGGTTCATGGGATGAACTACGTCACACAAAAGTGAGCCGAGAGAGTTGTTTGTATGTTTGTATATGTGTGTGACGAGCTAAAGTAGATTTAGAGACAGAGACAATCCCCTTCGACCTTTTAACATAGTAGATATCTAAGAATTAGGAATAATACGATAATAGTGACAAGGTGACAAGGTTGGGAAACAATAGAATAGTAGACAGCAAAGGTGTGAAGACCAGGAGGCGGCGTCGGACAGGCTAGTAGGGTATCAATGACGACCATATGGCGCTCCTAGAAAGATTAGATAATTAGGACAATACTAAAAGAGACTGTGACGTACTTAGGGTAATTAGGGCACGGACGCTAGGGGTATAAATAGGCGCTGGATTCAGACATTAGTTAGTTAGGGGGAAGTTCGGAGTGAGGAGAAGGTATGAGAGGAGTTAGGAGAAGTTATGAGAGGAGTTAGGAGAAGTTATGAGAGGAGTTAGAAGTTATGAGAGGAGTTAGAAGAAGTTATGAGAGGAGTTAGGAGAAGTTATGAGAGGAGTTAGAAGAAGTTATGAGAGGAGTTAGGAGAAGTTATGAGAGGAGTTAGGAAAAGTTATGAGAGGAGTTAGAAGAAGTTATGAGAGGAGTTCGGAGAAGTTATGAGAGGAGTTAGGAGAAGTTAGGAGAGGAGTTAGAACAAGAGTTAGAGAAGAAAGATAGTTACGAGAGATCTAGTGACGAGAGTTAGAGAAGAGAGATAGTTACGAGAGATCTAGTGACGAGAGTTTTAGGGACAGGAAGTTTAGTTAGTCAGAGTTGAGGCAGAGCAAATTACTGTGGATTTAAATGTGTATTCGTTTATGGACTTGTTGTATTCTGATGTACATTTATGTAAATAAATCGTTGTACTAACAACGCATCGAGTTTGATTGTTTTTTGAGTTTTGGCAAAGGAGTGAGCAAATAAGAGTGACATTAAGCTAAATTGACATCTCTGCGTTTGAATTAAAACGCACAACTCATAACATAGATCAAAGGGCCTGAGACGTTTATAGAGCATAACCAAAGAGCCCGTAACATGTATGGAATAAAAGAAAAAGGACCCGTAACAATGTGTATGATTTGTATGATTTGTATGATTTGTATGCTTGTATGTTTGTATGTTTGTATGTTTTGTATGTTTGTATGTTTTGTGTGTTTTGTGTGTTTGTGTTTTTGTATGTTTGTGTTTTTGTATGTTTGTATGTTTGTATGAAACATCTACTGAGTGGGAGGTGAAACAAGAATTTTGCTACTAGAATGAAATAAGACCAGGTTTTATTAGACCTTATGAAATTGAAATTTAAATGCATATAGAAAAAGAAATAATGTCATCTCCTGTTTTAGACGGGGTGAAATGGCGTTAGGGGTGGACTATAAAATGCTGCCCCTTTCCCTTGCCAACAAACCCACTAAGTTACGGTAGACACCGCCCCTGACTGGCTACAAAGGTGAGAGACACCGGGTGCCCCCACCCTCCTTTCTCTCTCAATTAATCCACTGACTGTGTGAGTAGGTAGTTAGTGACTTAAACATGCAATGACCATTACCAATGGCTACCCCATACCTACACGCACCTTATATTAAGTGCAGTTTATAAAGGTAACAATCGAAAATATAGAAAACAAATTGTAAAAGCGTGCGCAAGCCAATTATGCCCAACTTTTTTCAAATACGTGAATTTGATCCCAATTCTCAAGGCTTTGCATACAGTAATCGTGTTTATAAAATATCGGAAAGTGTGTAACTCAAAATCAAAGAGCAACATGCATATGCTGCTATCAAATGACCAACCCTGCTTCCCCTCGTTTTGTCTTTCATCTCTCTACTGGTCCCTAACTTGATCCTAACGTATGTAAACATACCCTGGGTAGCAGAGTCTTCTTTTCCTTTTTAATCTACCGTTTACGGTTCATCAAATCCACGGATGTTTGAACAGATAAATGGTTGTTTGGAAATGAAAACGTCACTTCCGGAATCTTGGACGCGTGGCGCAAATGCCTTTTTTTAAGCTATTGTTTTTTATTTTTTTTATTTTACCTGTGAAACTTGAGAGACGTTACAAAGTAGCCAACAGATCAGCCAGAACAAGACTTGTCCTGATGTCCTGTCTGCAGTCTGATCCTTGTCTAGACTCGCCGGCGTTCGAGTGTGTCCTACATAGAGCAAAGGTTCTCAAATAGACTATGTCGACCCTCATTCAGATTATTTGTCTGTCGGGTATTTTTTGGCTTTTATTTCGTTTTCCATTTAGATTGTTGTTTTTTTTAATTCATTCTTTCATCACGAAGTATAATTTTTATGAACTTCCGGTGCTTACCAAAATCCTTGTTCCAGTTTGTTCCAACATGGATTCTTGTCTTAAGTTCTTAAGCAAAAATAATTTAAATAAAAAAATCATTTCTTTAATGTATAGCTTCTGTTTCTTTAACTTTTTAAAATGTTTTTTTAAGATTTTATTTTTTTTAAATATCCATCAAATATCACATTTTAAAACTGGTATGAGTATATTTTTTTTATTTTAGTTCAATGATTTTTGTTGATGCTAGCAGTTCTGTTTAACATAGTTGTATCGCTTGTACCCAGTGCCGTAGCGAGCTTAACTCGCGCCCGGGGCACAATACCTTTTTAGCGCCCCCCCCCACCATTCGAAAACCATATAATATTATATGTGAAATATACCATTTGGCGCCCCTTTGTGAGAAGCACCCGGGGCATGAAGCCCCCTCCACCCCTTTGCCCAACCCTCGCTACGCTTCTGCTTGTACCCAGAGACCTTTCTTTTGGTTTGGGAGACTTTTCCCTTTTTCCAGTAAAAAAAAATAATTTCAAGTCTGATGTTACATAGGGGCCCCAAAAATAGTTTTTTTTCCTGTCTAGACCCCCCCCCCCACCCCACCACCTAATTTAAAGAAAACCTACAATTTAAAGAACGGTTTTTAACTTACACACACACACAAACATATCTTGACGTCTTCATGATCAGTTCAGTCAAAAAAGAATTATTTTTTTATACAAGATATACATTCTGGAATTATGAAGACTATTTAACATTTCAATCCTTGGTGAGAATCCTTGGGGATGTAAAGGCAGCTGGTTGTTGTGTGTCAACCACACGATCCCCTGTTATGCCAACCACATGATCCCTTGCTGTGCCATCCACACGATATCCCTTATTGTGTCAACCACACAATCCCTTGTTGTGCCATCCACACGATCCCTTATTGTGTCAACCACACAATCCCTTGTTGTGCCAACCACACGATCCCTTGTTGTGCCAACCACACGATCCCTCGTTTTTCCAACCACACGATCCCTTGTTGGGTCAATGCTACACTTGGTCAGCCCCGATGGCTGAAAAGGGTCAGCTTTACTGATTCTCCTCGATAAAAATAAAATTGTTCATGATTATTTTTAATGATTTAAATTCCGTTGAACTATTTCTTTACATAATGAGTGTATAAAAAAACATAAAGTAATCAAATCTATCTATTTGGGTATTAGCCAATGTTCCATCTAAGCAAGCACAACTTGCCAATTGCGCGGGCGAACAGATTTTAACAGAGCAGAGTTCAGTAGGCCCACATACCGTTAGTTCATTAAGCCTACTTACTGTTAGTTTATTAGTTCTTTATACTGTTAGTTTAGTAGATTTATATACTGTCTCTATAACAAGCCTATATACTGTTACTATAACAAGCCTATGTACTGTTACTATAACAAGCCTTATTACTGTTATAGCACATATTGCTTGCCGCACACAGCCTTCAGAAAATTAGAAGGGAACATCTGTTATCGCCCCGAGAAACAGAACTCTCTGGTTTTAGTAGGTCTGTAAATAACTCACGCCTTGGTCAGTCTACAACAAGTGGTCATTAAAAAGGTTTGTTTGGCTTTCTAATGAGTCCCGTGGTACTCGCTTGACCCCGGGCACTATATCATTATAATTCTTGGACTGACCCCATATCGGCCTTCAACAATCTACACATTTACGTTAAACTTTTTATTTTGTAGTCTGTGTTATTGGATTTACTTTTTAACTCGGGAATTTATTTAGTCATAGTTTTGTTTTCAACGTCAATGTTCATTGAAATGTTGAGCCCCGTTAAAGATGATGTTGGAAAAAAAGAGTCCAAGCAAGATTGTTCTGATCAGTTTGACGGGCACACTCACACACTGCTGTGTCAGTCTTGTATCAGTTATGTGTTAATATGTTGTATCAATTTTTTATTAACCTTGTATTAGCCTTGTATTGACCTTGTATCAATGCTGTATCAGTGTTGTATCAACCTTGTATCAACCTTGTATCAGTGTATCTTTATATTCATTATTCCCGTATTAATGATCATGACAATCTTCTATCTCGACTCCGTTGCTATACTGTACATGTATATCGTATCATTAATTATAGTCACTAGTAGATCTTCATTATGAAGTGTAAACTGGACCATATGCCAGACCCAAGTGTTCAAACAGTTCTGACTGTGGTGTTTACATAAAAAATGTACAACATGACGTAATGAACGGACAAAGGAACCTTCTCAACACTGGCACTGGGTCGACTACATTGACCGTCGCATGATTTAGCTTGTAGCGCGGGGGTAAAGGGGGAGGTAGGGGGAAGGGGGGGATTAAGCCTCTACCTGGGCAATGTGTGCCGTGTCATAAAAATATCGTAAGAAATGACCTGCCCCGTAGGCCATGACGTGAAATTTCATGTGACGTTCACTGAGAGGCCACGTGCCGTTTTGGCCCGTCACGTGACTACACCGGATGTGCAGCCTGAGGTCAACCGATCAAATTTTAGAGACTCGAGTGACCCAATAAATTAAACCAATGACTATAGTAATCTGCGTGTTGTAGTGAACATATTTTCCTTACTTAAGTCCGTCTCCATACCTTGCCATGAAATCTCTCCCTCCCCACCCCCAACTCCACCTCCACCCCAAAACTGACTAACCAATTCAAATCTATGTATGCGCTGTCCCCTTTTCTCGACCCCCCCCCCACCCTTTTCATTTCCCAAATCAAACACACACACACGCACACTACATTAAATATTTGGCATTTATAGCGCATCGTATAAAGAAATCTTTAGTGCGCATGCCCAGAGGATATCCCCCCTCCCACCCCACAGCTATGAACATTAATGACCGGCTGAGTCACCATTCCCTCCTTCTGCCAACCCCCACCCCCGCCCACTCATTGTCCAATCGTTGACAACCTCTTCTTTTTTTTAAAAAAATTCAAATCTCTTGTTTGTTCTTATTCATAAACAAAAGTCTCACCAGGGCCGGCCCAAATGGGAGGGAGGGGTTGCAACCCGTATATATATATATATGCCAGGGGCCCCTTGCCCTTACGAGCTTCTGACGGGTTCGGTGTAATTCGTTATTGTGTGTGATTAGATGGACCCCCCCCGCCCGCAGTTATTGGGGATTGTGTGGGGCCCGAGGTGACCCAGCCTACAGCCCTGGCACCGCTAGTTGTTGGCCCATGTTTTCACGTCTTATGGCGGACCTTCTCATCTTAACCAAATATGACGTTCCTCTCCCCCGCCCCCCCCCCACTCATTATTTACTTCCAACACTTGTGGTTACGGCATCATTAATTTAAAAGTGGAAAGCCCATTAACCTGGCTTAACCGCAGCTCAGCCAAAAATAGCAGACACTCTTGCTTTAATTCTAATGTGACTATATACCGCCCAAAAACAGCACACCATATCGCTTTGATTCTTATGTAACTTTATACAGCCCCAAAAAAATTGCGAAATCTCTCGCTGATTCTAAATGTGACTTTATACCGCCCAAAAAAAATAGCACACAACCTCGCTTTGATTTTAATCTGAGTATCTTCAACTTATATTATTACAAAAATAGACACAGAGAGAAATATATGATTCACTCCCTGTGCGATACGATCTATATATATATAGACCGCTTCTGACCTTTGCGTAACTGAGTACACTGCTGTCATATTGTAGCTCTCACCTGCTAGGTCTTAAGATATTTGTCCGATTCAAGCTGAGAAAATATCATGCTGGGTCATATAAAAGTGTGTGTGGGGGGGGGGGGAAGGGGGGACATAACGTTTGCCCATAAGTGCCCTCTCCCCACACACCACGCCTTCTCAATTTACCTCCCCAAGTCTGTAATCTTTCCGTCAATATTATCATTTGTCTTTCTTGAATGTCGCAATAGTGCCAGGTGTGTTTGTTATTTGGAGGGAGGGAGAGGGGGGGGGAAATAGACGAGTACTATTGTCATAAGTTACCTGGGCTATAATAGTATAAGGTTTCGGTACAGTTCGCCAGTGGGGAGGGGAGGGGTGGGGAAGGGATTAACGCCTGGTCAGACTGTCCGGTTACTTCCTCCCACCCTTATCGGCAACAAGTTCTTTTTACGAGGAAGTTCATTGTTACGACTGATCAAACACTGGGTTTTCCCGGAACAAACAAAAGCTGAAAAGTTTATTACAGGGGTGGGCAAACTTTTTCTATGGAGGTCCACATTGAAAACTTGGTTGTTATCGGCGAGCCGCATATATAAATTTTTGTCTAACTCAATTACAATGTACAACGTATGAAAATATGAATTATTGATAATAACCATGCACTTGTCATTTTATTTCATATCCACACTCTATTACACATGCACATTACATTTTAAAATACGAACTTAATCAGTTGCTAATTTGGTAATAAATCTTTACTATTTATAATTATTTCACCAAAAGTTTATTGTTACCTGTCATCCGTGCTTTTTTTCTGGTGAACGCTTTGGAACGAGGTTCCGGCACCTTTTTCCCCATATACTTTTGTATGTAAGTATATTACTGCCTGGATTGTTTGGTTTAAGTACTTTTTCAGATTTTTTTTCTTATAGAAATTCTGGTACCTTTTTTTTTTGTTTTTTTAGAAAAACGATACCACAGCCTGACATAATAATTATGAAGACGAAGCAACTAGCTCTACGTAATATTCTGGAGCCATAAAACGTATTTAATATCCCATTATTCGAACGATTTAGTCTAAATAAAACTTCTAAAACATAGCGAAAACTCTAAACAAAGAAAATCAACATCAACATAGGATCAGAACATGTACATGCATAAGGGCCGCATATAATACTCTGGCCGGCCGCATGCGGCCCCCGGGCCGTAGTTTGCCCACTCCTGGTTTATTACATCAGGGGCTATAACTTATTTTGCCGCTTTGATTTTGGTCTGAAAGTTGTGTCCCGTGTGCGAATCAGTGCTTACTCTGTAGCAGTGTCAAGAGTTCAGCTAACTGTAACGACCTAATGGTACTCGTAGTCGTAGTATCTTGGTGATTGAACAGAGTAAGTAGGCACACACACACACAGCCGTTGTTAGGTCTGTTGGGCCGGGGTGGAGGGTGGGGTGGAGGGTGTATGTCATAAACACATATTGGGGGGGGGGGTCTTCTGCAATCCAGGGTAAAAATGAAGAATCTTCTTCTTTCCGTGGGTGGGTCGTTGGGGCACCGTTGTTGACTGAAAACCAGTTCCTGCTATTTTTTCCGGTCCTGAGCTGCCTTTTACGAGTCGACGAACGACAGGCCGGTCCATTCTTTGATGTTGTCTTCCCATCTCTTCTTGTGTCTTCCTCTTTTCCTTCTTCCGTTGGTTGTACCTTGCATGATTGTCTTCGCAAGACCTCCACATGTCGCCACGTACCATCGCAGTTTCCTCCTCTTGAGTATAGTGAGAAGGTCTACGTGAGGGCCGATGGCAGCCGATATTTTATTGCGCACCTCTTCATTCGTTATGTGTTCTGTGTATGAGATGTTCAATAGCCCAAGCTATTGTGAAGAATACCGCGTTAAAAAAAATCTTTAGACCATTAAGTTTTGCCCACATATGGCTGTTACTCGATGGGCCTCAAACATTTTTAAGTGACCCTTTTTTACAGCCGCACTGATACCGCATGGCAGTCCCTGGGGATGATCCCGTAGCATATTTATTTGAGATCCTCTGGTATAACTAAGCAACCCGTGTGAGTAGGCGCTACACTTTTACGTGTGTTTTATTTTTTGTCACTCTCGTAAGAGTCCGCTTGTTTGTTTACCGTCCGTGATCACAAAATGAGAAAGGAATGGCGGGGGGGGGGTGTGAAAGGGGTAAAGTGGTGGTGTAGTGTTACGTCAGCTATGCAAGTGTCGGGTATAACATGTCCCTCTGATTTAATAGTAACCTGCGTGACGTATAAAATCAATGTCCGTGCAGTCTAGCCGCCAAATAGTTTGAACAATAACACCCCGACAGCCACCGTCTATGATACTAACAAAAGACAAACAACGCCAACAACAACACTATGATGTTCAGCCCCCGGCTCACGATCAGCTCTTCTGCACGGGGAATAATTGCCTGTAATTGTAGCAGTGAATATAGAGTTGTGGGCCCTCGGATCGCTGGTGGGCACTTTGAATGCGCCCGTCTCAGGCGTCAGGCATTTAAATGCGTCCGTATGACTAGTGCCCCCTCGTAAAACTGGGAATCCAAAAATAAATTGGTTTGTTGTAGATGGGAAGGTGGGGAAGGAGGGGGGGGGGGTAAGTTACACATCATCTCATCAATACTTTTGATGACAGGTCAAAGGGTCACGCTATTCGTGACTTTAGAGCTTTTGTTTTTTTGTGGGTGTGATTTGTCTCATGTCATATTATGAGTTATGTCAGAGATGACATTGATACGTGCCACCTGACAATATGTTTAGGCCTACATACGACACACACACTCTCCACCTTGTTGGGAATATTTGACCCTCCACCTTCCGCATTCTAAAAAATATCAGTCTACTCTTTTTATCTTAATAATACCTTTCCATATTTAGTGCACATTGTGTCATATAGAACATATTGTGTCATATAGTACTTATTGTGTCATATAGTACGTATTGTCATATATTACATATTGTGTCATATAGTACATATGTGTCATATGGTATATACTGTAGCATACAGTACATGTGTCATATGGTGGAAATTGTGTCATATAGTACATATATGTCACATAGTACATATTGTGGTGTGTCATATATTACATGTAGAGACATATGTGTTGGATAGTAAATGTTGTGTCATATAGTATATATTGTGTCGTATAGATTATAGAACATGTCTCATATGGTACAAATCGACTTCAAATTGTGTCATATAGTAGTACCATGTTTGCCGAAGTGCAGCATTCTACACACAAACTCACACACACACAGACACACACACAAACACACACACACACACAAACACACACACACAAACACACACACACACAAATGTCTTGTAAACTCCAGAAAGCAACTAATGAAGCACTTAACGTGTTTTTGTTTTTGTTATTTCAACAACCCCGACGTGCCTACAGATACGTTACAGCACACCTTGAAGCTGCAGAAGTGTCGGGGGCGGCCCCTTTAAGGTCTACCATGGAGGGTTACTAGCAACGCAGGTTGTGCAAAGTCAATACAGGTATTCAGTGATATAATTGTCCACCACCACCACCCACACCCCCCACAACTCACATGCTCCCCACGAAATGTGCCAGTTTCCATAGATACTCTCAAACCACCCCAAATCCCTCCACTAATTGTTTGCGCATCTTGTATCGACATCAGGTGATCGTTTAGCTAACAGTAACATTTGCCCCCCACCCCTCTACCCCTTTCCCCTCCCCCCCCCCCCAAAAAAAAAAAACAGTCTTCAGGATATCTTATGTGTACTACACGTAGTACCAAAAAAAACGTTGAAAAGGGATTGTGGGGGGTGGGGCTGGAGAGGATTATGTAGGGTAAAGGAGAGATGGCATGAGTCGAGACTAAAAAAAAAAAGAAAATGAAGGAACTGAAATAGTACAGACGATTATTTCCACTTGACGACCATGTCTTCTGTTTCTGTTTATACTGAACATTATCGTCTCAAATTTTCCTTTGTCTCCCAATGTGATCTCTTCACTGACAATCTTGTTATGCCCTCCCTTCCCCCCTACCCCCATCTTGCTCTCGCACCTAGTTCACAGACAACTACATAGGGAACCTATTCTCGCTTTCTTTGTCTCTGTTGTTTTGCGCTCTATTTGTTTTTAAATTTTTTTTTTGGATTTGTCAGTTTTGCGGTGACTGTACAGTCTCATAACGAAATGATATACTACAAGTATACAGTCACACAACGTAATGATATACAACAAGTATACAGTCACACAATGAAATGATATATAACAACTATACAGTCACACAACGAAATGAAATAGAACAATTATGCAGTCACACAATGAAATGATATACAACAACTATACAGTCACACAACGAAATGAAATGAGTGTAGGACAAAACCCCCAGAGGACAAAACCCCCACGGACAAAACCCCCACGGACATAACCCCCAGCGGACAAAACACCCAGCGGACAAAACACCCAGCGGACAAAACCCCCATCGGACAAAACCCCCACAATATTGTTTTAAGCCATTTATTGCAGCTACAATTTATTTTTTTATTTTTATTAGCTTTTAATTAGTTTTACCTTCTGCGACCTGCTTAGCGGGTGGTTTGTAAATCACATAAATCATGTAAATGAATTTGAATTTAAAACCTGTTTTTGTTGATCATAAATGCTCAATATGAAACATAGCCATAGTTATTATTTTATTTAGCACCTTTTTAAATTATTATTATGTCTTAATTAATTAATTTTAAAAAATTCACAAAAAAGCTCGAGTTATAATTTAATGTTTCTTGGGCGCCCCAGAGCCATACGATCCACGGACCGATGCCGATTCGCGGCCTAGGGGACCATTGCCTTCCAGTGTTGCCAAATATTAATCTATTTTAAATGTCAGATTTTTAGAGAAAAAAAAAGTTAGAATTGAACAAGCTACACTTTTTACATCCTACAGGGCAATACAGCAGCCGACTATATCAAACGGCTAATAATGTATAACAAGAATGTGATGTAAAATTTGTAAGCCTTGTTTCAAATTGTGTCTAAAAGCTAAATTTACGAGGAAAAAAGAACCCTTAATGAGATATGGAAATTAAACACTTTAAATCGAGTACGCTCAACAATTCCTCCCGAACTAAACTTACATTCTCTTATAAAGGCTAGCTGGACAAAATATCCTATCATTCTCAAGTTTCCTGTTTGTTGATTCCACATCAAATCCAATACATAATTAAGAGTTTGGTGAACACAGCAGAATAAAGGTGACTTTGCACTTCTCATGTTACTTGAATTCCTCCACACTGACACTATGTTTCTAAACTGTATTCAATTGTAGTACACCCCTAACCCTGAACTCATGAACTACCCACGTCTACGCATCTTCCGGAATTCTACTGTGACACTATTCTTTATTGTCTAAAATTCCCCTACCTGTTAAAGTTAATGTCTCCCTCTTTTTCCACCCGTCTCATATCGAATTACGTTAAACTGCACTTAAGTTTACCTATGCCCTGACCTACTTTCACTTTCTACATTTTGTAATAAAGATTGGGGGGGGGGATATTACATTTTATGATAAAAGTAATGATTAATTAATAAATAATATTTTTTTAAGTGGGTGTTTTGTCCGCTGGGGGTTTTGTCCGCTGGGGGTTTTGTCCGGATACCAAATGAAATACCACAAATGACTACAGGTGTGAATTATAACTGACATTCGAACCCACGTCCATTACTCATTCCGTTTCTTCAAATCTATATCAATGCTGGCCTTTCATGAGGTCAATGAGAGACACCCCTCGATTGTGGCTGGTTTTTTGTAAAGTAAAAAGATAGTGTTAATGTGTCACACCACTGATAATTTAATATGATTTAGTAACTAAAATTTAGTGGGAGCCGCATTAATTATAAAAGAGCGACATTAAGCTCATGAAAGAGACACATTACCTCATAAAAGAGCCACATTACCTCACGAAAGAGCCACATTAAACTCATGAAAGAGCCACATTACCTCATAAAAGAGCCACATCACCTCACGAAAGAGTCACATTAAGCTCATGAAAGAGCCACGTTACCTCATGAAAGACCCACATTACCTCATTAAAGAGCCACATTAAGCTCATGAAAGACCCACATAACCTCCCGAAAGAGCCACATTAAGCTCATGAAAGAGCCACATTAAATTCACGACAGAGCCACATTAAGCTCATGAAAGAGCCACAGTAAACTCATGAAAGAGCCACATTTGGCCTCCATGAATCTATACCTACAGTGTTGTCTCTAATTAACTGGTAACCTGTTCAATTCAATTTAACTGTAGATTGCAAAAATAAAAAAAACAACAAATCAGGATAGAGAAATAGAGCCACACAGATCTAAAATTAAGTTCCACTTTTAGCTTTTGGTTTACACTTCTATTACATTCTTTTTTTTTTTAATTGCATTGAAATTACCACCCAAGAAAGTGGTTCTTGCTCTGCTGTGTTGGGTGGCTGGGAGGGGTGATTGGTGGCTGGGAGGGGTGATTGGTGGCATGGAGGTGTGATTGGGATTGGTAAAGGTGTTAGTTTTGTTTTTTTTCAGTTTGGTTTTTCGTCAAGAACTTACAGCAGTCAACATCTAGGCCTAATGCCTAAAGACTCGTCTCTGGCACAGTCCCAGGGATCCATCCCCGGGGTGGCGCCAATACATAATAGAGTAATTAACCAAAAGGCACCTCCGAACAAAACATCCGCCCACTCCTCCCCCCCCCCGCCTTCCCTTTGCAAGAATTTACCAAGATGGCCGATGAAGATAATGGTGAAGTCAACACCACGAACTGGGTGAGCTAGGTGGCTGTGACCGGGATGAAATCAGAGAAACAGATCTTGAGAATCTGATGGGGGGTGGGGGCCTGAAGGTTCACAAAAGATGACTGGATTACACCGTTGAGTGTGGGGCGCGGGATGTGGTGGGGGGTGGGTGGGGGCAGGTTTATATTATAGGGTTTTGTTGTTTAACCCCAAACTCCACCCTAATTCCACCACCAACAGTTTTCTAACAATACAAGAAGTGTTATCCTGTTTGTATGGTAGGACTGGTGGCGCTAGTGATGACAAGTATGGCGAGATAAAGGAAACAGCCAATTGGACCTTTCACACTTTCATCGTGTTCAGTGTCAAATACGTTTCGTCTGTACTAGTAGGGAGGAAGATGGGGGAAAGACGGGGGGAGGGGTGTGGAGGAGGGCTGAAGGTAAAAATGTGGATGTGAAGGTAATGAAAATGTCTGTAAATTTTATCTTAGTCTTCCGTATAACTTCAACAGAACCGTCTGTAGCCTCACTGGCTGAAATGTGTCGATCTACGAAGGGTTACGCGCGTTTTTTTTTTTTACATTATTTTTAATCCCCTTTCAATTAGAGAGTCACACATTATATTTATCTCGATTTTATATTACTCTCTAGAAGAGATGGGAAGCGTTTTCTTTTTTCAAAAAAACATTACTTTGCGAAAATTATGGGATACTGCCAATGACTCATTTTTTTTCTTAAAACAGTTAAACATACCCCGTCTAGATATTAATAGCCTATTGCGAGGCTGTAAAGGTGTTAACTTGGAACTACGTCATACAACCACAGAATATGGGAAAGATTGGCATGAACAAAAGAGGACATGTTATAGTATGGCGAACTCTGACCGCGGCGATTAGCGATTGGCAATTATTATTTTTTTTTTGTCTGGCATTGCCAGATTGGCGTGTTTTCCCGCCAGGTTGAACGTTTTTGGTTAGACCGGCGTGTTTAAGGGGGGCTTATTTTAGCGTCTTCAAAAAAAAAATTATTCATAAATTATAAATTCTCAATTCTGCTAATCTGGCTTGTCTTTTTTTTTTTTGGCGGGTTACTTTTTGAATTAAGGGTGGGATCGTTAAAAAACATCTGGCAACACTGCTTCTGTTTCCCCTTCGTCTCTCTATCTCTCTATCCTCCCTGTTTCTAACCTTTGATTATATCTCACTATATCTCAACCGTTATTTTAAACAACTTTCATACACAAACATAAAACACAACCTAAAAACACAACCTAAAACAAACTGTTTACATGTTTGTTTATTTACTGTAATAAACTGTAATGGTCAGGTTAACATAACATAAAGTGGGAGTGACCAAACCTTAAAGATACGTGCTCACAGACACACTCCTCTTCACCCCACTCCATCTGTTTTCTTCAAGACTTGTTCAACCGCAGTTAACTGCTGCTGATGATGTTGTCTTTGGAGTAGATTCTCGAACTTCGGTCTGGTCTGTTCATCAAGACATTGATCTGTTCTGACTGTAGCAACTGAACTGAACTCTATAGTGTCTCGGGAAATGAAAAGATCATATGAACTTAAACTTGATGAAGAAATGTACTCTGACGTGTACAGGCGAGGATTCTTACTAACTCTCTGTGTGTATGTGTGTGTGTGTGTGTGCGTGCGTGTTTTGGTGTAAATGATGGAATGTTGATGTATCCATGATGATCGGGATGGTCGAGTTATCAAAATTAATCACTAATTAAACTCCAGAAAGAAGTGTCAAAATATTTACATTATTTTATTTGTATTTTTTTTTTACCAGGAGATGGGTATCATGGCAGCAGTGGTTCTAATTATGTGTGGGGTTTGTTTTATTTTAGTCACAGCTTAATAATTGTCTTGTTTAAGCTAGTACCAGGATTAGAGAGAAACGGAGAGTTAAGGTTCGGTGCATTGCCACACTTCCAAAATGGCCGAATATTCCTTTGCCCCTCAACCCCATAGCTGCACAATCCAGTAGCCACACAATCCATTAGCCACACAATCCATTAGCCACACAATCCATTAGCCACACAACCCAGTAGCCACAAATGAAATAGCCACAATTTCCAGTAGCTTTACATTCCAGTTATCATACAGTCCCACATGTTCAAGTAGCCATACATTAGAAAAACCCCACATCCCCACACATTCAATAGCCACACTTTAAAAAAACTGCAATCCCTAATTAGCCACACATTCAGTTAGCCACACTTTAAACAAGCGCAATTCCCAAAAAAGCCACACATTTAAATA